>BPLR01017806.1:0-79536 GCA_021605095.1 Caerostris extrusa | reverse complement strand
TATTATTTCATATACAGTGAGTGTAGAAAGTATTTGTATAGTGCCGATTTATAATTAAAAACAGGTTTCTATTATTTAATAGAAGAGGCATTTCTTGGAAACAATTATTATCAGAAAGTTCGAAAACCAATTGAACATGAAATTTTAAAATATTTAAAATTTTAAAAATCAAAAAAACGGATGAATAAGGCATAAAAAAAAGTATTCCTGCAAGTGAAAATGACTCATACAGTCAAAAATTAAAGATCGCTTCTCAGCTTTATGATCATCGATTCATTCTTTATAATTTAAGAAAAAAAAATCGATGATTAGTGCTTCTAATATTTCACATGAGCTAAAAAACTGGATGTTTCCAAAGCTGAGTAGCTAGCAGGAAATATTTCATAACCTAGCAGAATCCTGTATTCCGCTTAGCAGGTTTTGAAATTTCATTTTTATTTCTTATTTAAGTTGTTTATTATTGAAGTCATTTCAGATGTTTAGGAATTTGTCGTGAATAAAAATAGTACTGCAATTTAATTTCTAGGTATTTCATTCCAAAGATATATTACTAAAATTTAGAAAGCAATTTTTATAATTTTATTGGCACTTACGCAAGTGCCTTCGCATTCACATTTAATTTTCAATTACTCTTATACGATTCTCTCCGATTTCTTACAATAAGTAGTTGTACTTAATTTCCTATTAGGTTATAAGCAATTAAATTGATTTTCTATTATATAATTTTACAAAAGAATAGATATGACGAATCCATACGTATTAAAAATTAATTTACATTCAAATTCTGCGTTAAAACTTATTTAATTCAACTAACATATAATTTTCCTTTTAAGAAAATGTACAAATGAAAGTAAGCACAGATTATTTCTGCAAAGCATTAATAGCAAAACATTTATTCAGAAAGCATTAATAACTTTTATTAAATTTTAATTTTTAAATAAATCTAACGGACAAGGCGTTTTCTTTTTACGATTGTTGGTGCAATTATTTCATATACACTGAAGTGACAAAAGTCATGGGATACCCTTAATATTGTGTCGGCCCCGCCTTTCGCCCGGCGAAGTGCACCAACTCGACGTGCCATGGACTCAACAAGTCGTTGGAAGTCTTCTGCAGGAATATTGAGCCATGCTGTCTTGATAGACGTCCATAATTGGGAAAGCGTTGATGGTGCAGGATTTTGGGCACAAACAGACCTCTCGATGATGTCCCATAAATGCTCGATGGGATTCATATCGGGCGATCTAGGTGGTCAGATCATTCCGTTGGAATTGTCCAGAATGTTCTTCAAACCAATCGCGAACAGTTGTGGCCCGGTGACATGGCGCATTGTCATCCATAAAAATCCCATCGTTGTTTGGGTACATGAAGTCCATGAATGGCAGCAGTGATCTCCAAGTAGCTGAACATAAGCATTTCCAGTCAATGTTCGGTCCAGTCACTTTTACCAGAGGATCAAGTCCATGCCATGAAAAACAGCCCACACCATTACGGGAGCCACCACCAGCTTGAACAGTGCCTTGCTGACAGTTTGGGGTCCATGGCTTCGTGGGGTCTGGTGCCACACTCGAACCCTACCATCAGCTCTTACCAACTGAAATCGTGACTCATCGGACCAGGCCACGGTTTTCCATTCATCTAGGGACCAAACCGATATGCTCACGTGCCCACGAGTCGCTGCAAAAGCGATGTCGTTCTGTCAGTAAAAGGCACTCGAGTCGGTCTTTGCTGGAATAGCCCAAGAAAGCCAAATTTCTCCGCACAGTTCTAACAGACAAGTCCATACTTGTACGTCCCATATTGATTTCTGCGGTTATTTGACGCAGTGTTGCTTGTCTGTTAGAATTTACGACTCTTTGCAGACGTCGCGGTCTCGGTCATTAAAAGTGCAGGCGGTCGACCACTGCGCTGTCCATGGTGGGATGTTATGCCTGAAATTTCATACTCTCGGCACACTCTTGGCACAGTGGATCTGGGAATGTTGAATTCCTAACGATTTCCGAAATGGCATGACCCATGCGTCTAGCTCCAACTAACATTCCGCGTTCAAAGTCTGTTAATTCCCGTCGTGCGGTCATCATCACGTCAAAACCTCTTCCACATGAATAACTTGAACAGAAACAAAGCTCCTGCGAAAGCACTGCGCATTTATACCTGTTCTACGCGATGCTACTGCCATCTGAAAATTTGCATATTGCTATCCCATGACTTTTGTCACTTCAGTGTATTTTGGGCTTCGAATAATTTGAGAAAAACCTGCATGATATTTGAACTCAGTTCTATTTTTTATTTTTAAGACATTTTTACTAAAAAGAACAGACAAAAGAAAAATAATTTAAAAGTCTTAAATACAAATAAAATTTTATCATTATTTATTTTATTTTTTTATTTCATTATCTTATTTTATTTTAAATTTATAAAAGAAATCAAGACATAAAAGAATCCTGGCTCAGTGATCAGTGGTAACCTGCGATATTAGACAAGACAGGAAAAACAGACAATAAAATAATTTAAAACTCTTAAATACAAATAAAATATAATACAAATAAATAAAATCTTAAATATAAATAAACATAATAAAGTCTTAAATACAAATAAAATGTTATCAGGTTAAGATTTATTTTATTTTAAATTTACAAAACAAAACAAGACATGGCACCAAGAATCCTGTCTCGGTTACAGTGGTAACTCATGATATTAGCGTGTAAGAGGCCTGCTTTCAGAAATCATGTGGCTCAATGTGATTGTGACAGCGGATAGAAACCATTTAAATTGATAATTAGGTTAGTTAGTAAGAGCTTTGCAGGTTTTCTCCCATGCGACATGCAAAAACAGTATAATTACCCTAAAAAGTCCTCGCGGCAGACGTTATTTCCCCATGGTCATTGGTCGTCTGTTTGGCAAAATGCTTTTTTAAATTACTATAATTTGAAGCATTCAATTTACAAAAGATAAATACAATATATATTCATATTTTCGTTAGTTACTACGCTTTACTTACTTAACAATTCTTTTTAAAAAGTATAAGGATTTTCAAATATTTTTTATTAGACTGCTTTAGTCCATTAAAAATTTTAAATTCAGTGACATTTTTAAAGAATTTATTGTGTATTATTTTTTATTGTTCACACAAAATTTATTTTATTATTTTTATTGTTTTCTAATCCCGAATAATTTAATCAGTTAAAATAAATTTTCAAATATGTTTTGAATATTTTTATTGGATTCATAATTTGGAACGAACTCCAAAACGAAGTCATTCCTTTGCTGGTGTTGGTATGCTATTAAATAACTCATGCCGAGTGCAGTGGAAATTTTTAAGCAGTATTTTGTTCAACACATAACTCAGCAATTGGAACACAACTTGCTCACAAGAACAAAATGAAAAAATTATAATCGTATGAGCCAATATACAGATTGCCTATAAAATTGTAGGAACAAAACCGTAACAGCAATCTTAAAAATAAAAACTATACAATTCCAAACGATTTTTTTTCTTTTCATTTTGAAATAAAAGTGTCTTTCCTTTCACCAGACGATCTTTTAAAACTATTTTACTATTCAATTATTTTCTTACTAAATTATTTAATAATTACTCAATTGTTTTGTAAAATAAACATAATGTATAAAAAAACTCGTGAAAGGAAATAAAAATACATGTGGAAGAAATTTTCTTAAAAATTACAGATTTCTGTGAAAATGTACAACATTGAAAGTGATCAAGGACACCCCAAAAATCCAGCTCCCCAAAACAATACCCTTAGTTTTATGGGTAGAAAAACTGTGGAAAAACAATCCACTAGCAACTCTTCCAGAACTTATAGAATCGCTTTCATTTATATTCCAATTGGTAGGACTTCAGAAAAATAATCACGCAGAATTAACTTAACTTATAAATTCAATGAATTAATATAAATCGTAATAAACAAAACAAATGTTAGGTTTTAAATATTCTGACATTAATTTTAAACCGAATGGAGTGACTCACCCCTTTACATATTTATCGTGTTCAGAAATTTTCGATTCGCCGAGTTTATTAAGTTCATATCCGAGCTAACCAGTTCCGCAATCCGACGCACGCCAACTATCAAACCTAAATTTTACGTTTTCAACCTACGCTTACAGAGATTTACATACAAAATTTTAAAAGAAAAAGGTTTTAAATTGAACAATTTTTATCGTGTTGATCGTTCACATTTTCAAAAACTCATGGAAATTGTGAACAAACAATATTCAACTTTAATGCAAAATCATTTGGAAAATAAATTAGATCTTTTGTGAATTAGAAAAAGTACACGCAAACCATTTTTTCAAGTGAGTGACATACTAATCAAATATTAAAAATAGCCGTATGAAAAAAAAAAACATTTTTATTTCTTGTACTCTTTAATCCATTTTCTTACAATCAATTTCTTACAAAGTATTCTGGTACACAAAAGATTTTGAAGCGAATTCAAAAATCTATTAAAAATGGCATTAAAGTCTTTGGATTCTAAAAGAACTATTTAAAAAATTTTTCAAAAGATTTCATTCAAAAAATTTAATGCATATACAATAGGTTTTCATTGGAGAATGTAAATAGATGAGTTATTAAAAAAAAAAAGATGTATTTCCTGCAACAGGAGCGAACAATGCCACTGTAGTAAACTGGCAAGAAATTTGAAATATTTCCGTTTTCAGAGTTTAAAAATAAATATCTTCCTTCAGGAGGAAATACTGAAGTGTTTGAATTCGCTCTGGCAAAAACCTCTTATACAGAAATAGCATTGATTCTCTACTGTTCTTTCAGATGCAGCATTCCATTTTTAACGTGTGTATAATGCTGGCCAATAACATTCCTCTCACGTTTCCCGGAATGATTTTCATTACAGTTTTCGATTAAGGTGTGATCTCGAGCAGTCCTGCGCGAAAAATCTTTCTTAAATACTTTGTATTCCATTCACCGTGTTCGAATCTAATGAAATATCCACTTCTCATAGCACCCGTCAATTCAATCCAATATCTCAGTGCATTTACCAAAGAAGTAAACATGTAGGAGAATACACGAGGTTTTTTTTTTTTTATTTAATCCATATTCACTGGATTTACTTTTTGTAGGAAGCTATTTCTTTTTTTTTTCTCTTGTTTCCTCTAGAACCCATAAAAAATTTGTTGAACATGAACAAGTGCTACATTATTTTAGCAGATACCCGATATTTTATTTTTCACTATTTTCATCTATAAATGAACAAATATATATATATATATATATATATATATATTTATATCAACAGATATGAGTCTCTAGCTATCATAGCATTCACAAAATTGAATGAAATTTTGGTTTCAGCTATTTTAAGGTATGCACTCAGGAATCATACGGAAAACAACAGTTAAACTGTAGCTATTACGATTATAATGACACGATTTCGAAAATTCAAATGGCAACAACTACTTTTTTTTTTTGGAATGTGTTCCATAGTGAAAAGCCATTAAAAGCATTGAACAGTACCCGTAATACGAAAATTGGCGTGCTAGGCAGAAGAAGAAAAAGGAAAACAAACAATAAGGGTAGAAAAATAACAGAAAGCAAAACATTCTATTGTGTTTCACAAATTTTGCACGTAACCTCCTTCCCACATGATGACATTTTGCATGCGACAGATGGTATAGAGCACGAACCATGGCAAGTGGAATTTGTTGAACCTGATGTCTGATGGTATCTTTCTAATCAGATGTAGTTTACGTATTAAAAACATAAATGTTAGATTTCAGATATCCCTACAGCAAAATTCCTCTATCTGAAGTTGTGCGGATGACGTCCAAGATGCAAGATGACGTCCCCCCACCCCAAATGTGAGGTTTTCTGTATAACGTTTCTTAATATAGCATTTTGATGTCAGAATTATCTCCCAAAAATTTCCCTTTTCCGGAGCCGCCAAGGTCTCGATCTCACTTAATGGATTTCTGGGTGTCGGATACCCGAAATTCAAAGTGTATGCATCTAAGCCTCAAACAGCATCTGATTTGAAAGATGCTATCGTCATGTTCAGCAGATTCCTCTTGCCATGGTTTACGAACTTCAGTGCTATCTACAATCTGTCACATGCAAAGTGTCATTGTATGTGAAGGAGGTCATGTAGAAAAATTTGTAAGACATATTAAAATGATTTGATTTCTGTTGCTTTTTTCCTTAGTCTGTCTAGCGCTCCGAAGCCAATATTAATCTATGGATGGTTAACATTCTAAACTGCAAAGGGTCTCGACTCGAAATTCCAAACATGTTACATTTTATTTGTGAAAATCGAACTAATAATAACTAATAATTATCCCAGACGTGTCAAATCGTCCCTTTGTTCAATGTAACAGGCCTTTTTATTTATTATTTTTATTTACTCAATGTATGAATGTATATATAAATAGGATAATTTTACTTTAGCAAATAATTTACGCATGTTTACTTATCTTGTGTGTATACTTAAGATTATTTTGCTTCTTAAAATAATTTAAGTGTATGTGTATATTGTGTTTATATATTTAAAAAGTAATTTTACTTTTAAAATAATCTACGTGTTTGTATATACTATGTTTGAATATTAAAGGTAATCTTACTTTTATGAAATAATTTATGATTGCATATTTATTTAAAGTAATTCTCTTTATAAAAAATTTTTGCTTTGTCCATGCATTTAAGGTAATATAACCTTAATATGTTTGCATATTTAAGGTGATTTGTATTTCAAAATAATTTATGCTTGTGCATATATTTAGGGAAATTTTGCTTTATAATACAATTTACGTGGTGTATACATTATGTGAGTATATCTAGGGCAAATTAATTTTAAAACAACTCGTTATTTTATTTAAGAGAAAATCTTAATTTGCAAATTCTTAATTTTTATCTTAATACCAATTATCTAGTTATGTACTTTGGTTATGATCTCTTTGTAATATATTTCTGCCTTTTATATTTCCGTTTTTCATAATTTTTGCAGCAACTGCTTCTACTGTCAAATTATTTATTAGCCGTTACTCTTTTTCTAATATATATAATAATTGCTTTGATGAATATTCCTTCAGCTCTCTGATTTGTATATTCTCCAATGTAGTGTTCATTGTATTACATCACTTTTAAATTTTTCTAATAATTATCTTTATGTGTTTATGAATATGATATATTCTCGCATTTTATAATTCCCCATTTTTTTTTTTAATTTTAATTTTTTGATATTATTTTCTGTTTTGTAAAGGATTTCTTCATTGTTCAGCTGAATTTTGAGAAAATTTTTCTGCATCATGTGTCCATTCAATTTCACCCACATCATTCACAAACTGTATAGGGGTAACTCAGCTCTAGACAGCTCTAGACAGCTCTAGGGACGTTGTGTGGTATAGTAGTAGTAGTCTACCTAGCGCTGGCGATTTTTATGCTATAGGCACCGTCCTAACGCTATTTATGATTTTCGCTATAGAGATTACATTCTATTAAAAGTGGGTGTTGCCAGTTGCAATTTTCGAAATGTTTTCATTTTGACCCTAACTGTTAGAGTTCATGTCTTGTTGTTTCACAGTTGTTTTTCATGTAATTCATGAAAGCATACCTCAAAATACCTTAAACCAAAATTTTTATTCAGTCTCAGAAAGGTGTGATAGCAAGGAACTCATATATCGAAAAACGATTTTTATAATGTCCCTACATATATATATATATATATACATTGTTTTATGCATAATATAAAATGTGTGCAATATAGTTGGTAAAATTATTATGCGTTAAGAAATTGATCTATATAAATTAATTTATAATATTTATTTTGAAGTAAATAATTGTAAAACGTTTGTTTGTTATTGATTAAAAAATAATTTTGTTTCAAAGAGGATAAATGTCAAATAAAGTTAAAATTATATTATCAAAACTTTCATAAAAAATTATTAATATCGGTTGAATTCATTAAAAATAAAAAATATATATTAAAATTTAAAAAACATATTCAAAAAATCTTCAAGAAAATTTCAAGAATTGCTGCCCTCAAGAAGATACAATGTAATTTAATAATACATTAGTGATGGACTTATCAGATTATCCTCATGACATAGAAGAATGATGCTTATTTATTGAACAAAAAGTTAACCTAAAACTGTCATTTTTGTATTACGAAAATGAAATCGCTAAAAATATGAGAGAAATCTATGAAAAAGATGAAGATTTTACTAGACAAGATACAGTATGAAAATATGTGTTCGTAGTTTTCCTAAACTATACAAAATTCTAATGTTTATGTGCAACAGATTTGGAGACCTGGAAGCGGTTAGCCATGATTCTCGTTTTACTGTCTAGACAGACATTTTTGTGGTTTATCGTGCGAGAGAGAGGGACTAGAAACATCATAAACGTGTTCCAAACCGAAGACATGGTATTTATATAAATCTCTTATTCATGACGAAGAAAATTTATGTTTTCACATTTAACTTATCTTTAAAGCGTCTACCTCCTATATGAGACAAAGTGTGATAGCAAAACGTGAAAGTCACAGATAAATGAAAAATGGACCTTTTATAAATGAAGAGAAATTTTCCTAAAATTATTGAAGCCAAAATTGAAAAACTGTTCGTAGAACTGTAATTTTGAGAATAACTAAATGTTGAATCTTTTGAAGGAAGTTTGAACAACTGAAACACACGAATATAGTGAAAAACGTAGAATCCGTAACGTCCTCACTTGATAACAAAATCGAAATTTCTTTCCAAGTTCATCTTAGAAAATTTTATAAAGATCAACAAAAAATGTTGTGGGAAATTAAAACTAATTTTTAGACCATTGTTACATCCTTGGATTATTAATTGCATTCCAATCTATCTAACGTTTTTAAATAGCACTTTATACTAAACTCACTTTCTTATAGATTAGAATAAATAAAGAAATACTTAAGCATTTCGAAAGAAAACCAATGAATACAAAAATAAGATTTTAACCAAAACATAACTATCAGCAATAAAAATCTCTCCGCCCAATCAAGTGTTCAAGATACAGAAATGAGCGATCCCAAACAAAGAAGGCAATTCGTTGAAAAAGATTGACATGAAGTAATCTGAGAGTCAAATGAAATTAGAAAAAAAAGGAAACTTTTTAACGCTTTTGCAGATCATTAATCATTCTTAAATATTTATACCATTCTTCTGCCGCAAGAAAGTCCGTGAAAGCAAACGGAGGAGGTTTCTTGAAGCACCACACCAGGCACACTGAAATTCCCATCAACAATTTTCTTTCTTTTCGTTTCCAAACTTATGCTGAAATATATCTCCTTGTGCTTTTTAACGATCCTTAACACTTAATTACATAAGAAAAATTACAACTTTCCCGGCTCTAAAATGTCATCTATCAAATTCGTCGCAAAGCCCATTTCAAAAAAGAGATAAACGATCAGTATTTTCTTTCGAGGGACTAATTCAATTCTTAAGATTAATATTGGTAGATATTTTTCAACGGAGAAATCTATTTTTAGACATGTATAGTGCTAGATGGGCAAAATCATCTAATACTTATTCTCAGCCCTCAAATTATGATGCCGGTGATAAATATGGGGCCATTTATAACTTGAAAAATTAGAGCATTAAAACATTTCTATGGATATATTTGGTAATTAACATTAAAAAAAATAATGAAATGATTTATTCTTCTGAATTTTCTGAAACAGGATGCCTGTGCATTTTGTCTTAAGTACTAACGACAATAGTGCAAAATATTTTAATGGGCTATAAATATTTTAAGAATTATAATTTATTACTATAAATGAAGTAAAGTTTTTTAACATTATGGATTTATAACGTTGAAAATATAGAATGCTATCCAGTGTACCCTATAGGCGTGAATTTTAGAAGTTGGAAATAAAAAATGCTATAGCAAGCTCGTTTATTGATAAGAATAGAAATTAAAAACTATTTTTTTGTATATCTTTAAAATGTTATAAATAATACTAATTATTTTTTACAAAATATAATTTTCTAATACATAAATTTCAACGATTCAGATAATTTAATATTATATTGTGTAACAGAGTATATCTTTAAAATGTTAAAAATAATACTAATTATATATTACGGAATATAATTTTATAATACATAAACTTCTAAAACTATTTTATATTGTGTAACAGAGTGAAACCAAATGTTAGAATATATATGTAAGTTTATAATTGGAGAGTAAAACTTGGAAATAATTGAAGTAGACCTCCAAGTATTGGAAAAACTTTTAAAAATGTACTAGTCCATCTGCTTTTTAAATCAAAGCTTAATAAAACCTTTTTGTATACATTTCTACAAGTATTTACATATTTTAAGAATAAATATTGACGATTACTACATCATAGTTTTAATTTAAAATCTGTATTAATTTTCACGGAAAGGTAGCACATTATTTTATATATTCATTTAGGTACTGCATAGAGAAAATTTTTTGAAATAGCAACCAAATTTTTTTATATTTTAAATCTGCCATATTATAACGTTTTCCTACATTTTTATTTCTAATTTCACTAATTTTATAAATTTTTTTTAGCGATGCAGCTTAACTTAATTCAGGATAAGTTGAAATAATTATAAATTAAAAATATGATGTAAGTATTCAACTATATCACATATAAAAATTTGTTGGCATCAACCTAAACATTTCTTTTGAATAATATAAAAATTTAACATACTAAAAACAAGAAAAAGGGAGTAACATTTTATCTTGTAACTTTTAAATTATCATATCCGATATGCCATGTTTACGAAATGTTTTATATTTATAAGTTTTCTTAGTCAGGGATACACTTCGTTGTTTAAATTCGATACATTTGCAGAAAGTTCGATATCTCTGCGGTTTAGCATATCTTTGTGATATATTTTACATATTATAACCATTTTTGATATATTTTGAGGTTAAATGCATGAGTACTTATAGCGTTTTCTAGAAATTATAAATTTTGATAATATTAACTATTTCCTTTAGGTTGTTAGGTTTGTTACGAAAATAAAGAAAACCTTGATAAGAATAATATATTAAGTTTGGGGAATGATACAAAAAAATAATATATTTAAGTATATTTGACATGTCAAAAATTACTTTAACTATACAATAAAATGCAGTCATTTATTGCTGTATTTTATGATTATTTATGAAATTTATATATCAAAAAGGGGGCCTGATGGCCGAATGGCTAGCGCTCTGGCGTTCGGTACCACAGGTATCGGAGCTCAAATCCCGGCTTTGCCCATGGGTGTTGTAGTGATTCGAATCCACTTTAAGCCGTAGGTCCCGGTCCTACTGGATCGTAGAGCGCTGCGGGGGCATTGTTACTCTGCGTCCGTGGCTTACCATCAAGTTACACGCGCCCCTGGGTAATGCAAAGTGAGAACATCGGTGCAGATCTTATGGCGAAAGATCACGGTCTATCTGCCAGCTGCATTAAGAAGAAAAAAATATACCAAAAAAGGGAACTTACTTAACTAAATCATATTTATATTAATCTCATAAGTATATTGAAAAAAGACGTTTCGTGTAAAATAAAAAAAAAAAAGAAAATATCTTCGAAATATTTGCTTTTATATTTTTCTATATCCAAATTCATTTTTTCAAACATCTTTAGAAAAATATTTAGCGAGAATAATCTAAATGCAAAATAATTCTATTTTACTTCACTAATTATAAATTGATAAAGTTTGTATTATTAACTGAAACCTAATATAAAATTTTATTACAGTGTCATTTATTAGAAAAAAATATTTTTTTCACATACCGATTATTAAAGTTTCAATATCATTTGTGAAAAATGAATATATATAATGTTCAATCTTTCTATGGATGAAAAATTAGATTGTGAAATTGGGGTTAGAACTCTAAAAAACTGTTCCTTTGACATGTACTTTTGGTCAAATATACAAGTTTAAACAAATCCTTACTTTACAGTACAAGTCCAATCAATAGAATCGACAAGGATGTATCCATATCTATACATGAAAATGCCTAACGAGTTGAGTTCAACGGTTAATATTGACATAATGTATATGAAAGAGTTGGAATTACGCAATCAATAATGGTACATATCTCATAGAAACAAGTTCAACTCGGATGTGTTTTGCGCTGAAGATGTTTATGACCAATAATAGGTTAAAATATTCTGTAAAATCAATTATTAAATACGAAAACAAAGAGCAATATACTATAAAGAAGGAAATATTGTACAAATGAAACCTTAAGGAAATGTTACTTCCGTCTAACGCTATTATAATTTGATATAGTAGTTAGAAATAAACTTCATAACATACAAGTTTCTTTATTATTTTTTTGTTTCTGTACTCTATAAGACATAAATTACTTTTTTTTTCCTAATGATTATATTTTTTCACATAAAAACACACACACACATTCCTAATGATTATATTTTTTCACATAAATTTCAATAATTAGCATAATTAGTTATTAGTTAATTAGTAATCAGTTATAATTAGTTATTTATATGCATATTATTAATAACAATTGTTACAATTTAATTTCTCCTTTTCACTAACTTCTGCATCTTGATGATCATTATCTTTTTTTTGTCTGCGTGTGTAATTTTGGTTATGAGACCACGTGCCTCAAAAGTCATTAAAAAGCTTTTCATATTTCTCCATTTGGCAGATGTAATTTAGCAAATCTCTGCACTGTATACTGAGCAGCACTGAATATGCTACAAACATACCTTCCAGAATTTGACATTTGAAAACAATTAATGTTTATTAATTAAACTAACTAATTAAATTATATTTCACGGGTAGAAGGATATTTATGAAACATTTTACTAATTCTGAAACCTTTTACGATTCGCAACATCATTCTTTTGGTTATGAGACCATTTCATTTTGGTTATGAGACCACGTGCCTCAAAAGTCATTGAAAGCTTTTTATTTCTCCATTTAACAGGTGTAACTTAGCAAATTTCTGCATTGTATATTGAGCGGCAATGAATATGCTACAAACATGCCTTCAGAATTTGATATTTGAAAACAATTAATGCTTATTAATTAAACTAATTAATTAAATTATATTCCACAGGTAGAGGGATATTTACGAAACATTTTACTAATTCTAAAACCTTTTACGATTCGCAACATTATTCTTTTGGTTATGAGACCATTTCATATTGGGTACGAGACCACGCGCCTTAAAAGTCATTGAAAGCTTTTTATTTCTCCATTTAACAGATGTAATTTAGCAAATTTCTGCATTGTATATTGAGCGGCAATGAATATACTACAAACATGCCTTCCAGAATTTGATATTTGAAAACAATTAATGTTTATTAATTAAACTAATTAATTAAATTATATTCCACGGAGTGGAGGGATATTTACGAAACATTTTACTAATTCTAAAACCTTTTACGATTCGCAACACCATTCTTTAACATAGTAGGTAATGACACGAACAAAGCACGCCCCTTTTTTAAAAAACATTAGTCGTTCACTAAAAAAAATTGTCAAACATTTAAGGCTATTATTCTTTTCGTTTAAATTTAGATTAGGAATTTCCCCGATTCCCCTTTGCAATCGAAAACAGATACTATCTGTTACCCAACAAACTAACAGTAAGACAGAAACAGGAAAACAGACGATTTTTCACTAAAATCAGATATTCGAAACAAACGGCTGAGACGAAGAAGATTCCCGGGAATGTCCAGTTCCGAATTCCTGGTATTCCTACTCGCTAGGTGTGTCCGATCTAACCTTTAATCAAAAGGTTGGGGAAAAGAATACCGATGGTATCTTGGCCAAGCAAGCCTTGACTTCAGGTAAACCGTGAAGCAACGAATCGCTTTCCTAATGAAAAATGGCGGACCATTCTTTGTATCGGTATGCTACAGAACCGATTTATGACGATAGCAAAGTGCGCTGCTTTTAGTTTTCTTTTTGTTTAGTTTTTTTAACAGAAGACCTGTTTTGTGTTATGTGCCCTCTCTAAGCAAACAGCTACAAATATCGATTCCGGAATCTACAGCTTCAACTTCTGCATTCGAAAAAAAAAAAAAAGAGAGAACATATCGATTTGAAATAAAGCTGAGATATAAGATTTATTACCAACGGATAAACAAATTTAATTACAATTGAGTATTTCTTATTTTAAAATTAAAAATAATTTATAGATTTAATGACTTGAAACCTGTATTCACTAATATTATTTTCGATTGTCATCTAAATTGCACAAACGATTACGAATAAACTTCTAGTTATTAATTATACATGAAGCTAAACATTTCTATTTCGAATTATTTTTTATCAGTTTCAAAAATAGTAAAAAGAATTCAACCTGTATTGCAAACGTAATCATGCCGATATTAGTATAGTTTGAACTTAGAATAGACGAATAGAGTTCAATAAATGAAAAGAAAATATATTGTATTAGTGTTGTCAATGAATTTGAAAAAGAAAACAGCCAGTTTTTTTATTTTTAAGATCATATTTTTGCAAAACATATGAGCATAGGTCTAAAACAAACTATGTATAAATAGATGTTTGCATGCGTGTATGTATGGTTTGTATGGTATTCTAATGTACCTTGAAAACTATAACACTGTATAATTATAAACTATAACTATTAAAGTTTGACTTTATATAAAAAAAAAAAAAACACGAAAATTTTCTAATTAGTTACTTTTTACCAATCAAAAACCATTTTCTGCCACTGCATACCATTCAATAGCTTTAATTATTATTAAAAAGTCATTTAAATTTAATTAATTGATTAAAGTTAAATACTTCAAATATTCAATTTTTGTAGATTATACGATTATAATATTTTTAAATATGTATTTTTGTTTCTTTCAAAGATTCTGTTATATAGCCTTATTTATAATTTCTTCCTAATTTTTTTTTTTTAATTTATAAATATTCATTCACTATAATTTTTTTCTTTAAAATTTGTGAAAAAACAATTTGTAATAATTATAAATGTTTTGCATCTGCTATTGAGATATCTTCTTAATTCATCTCTCTTTTCAACTTTTTGTTTTTTACTAATAAAATTTACCAAAACTAATGTCTAAAAAGTTGAAATCTCTAAATATATTTCTTATTGTTTTTGTCATCAAAATGTTAGTTAAAAATAAAATTTCATAGAAAATACAAAAAAAAAATATAGTGAATTATAAATGTAAGATAGTGAATACATTCACGAATACTTTAATTTCATGAACGAAAACTACATATGTGAGAATTTCTGTAGCCAGGGGAAGCGAATCAATGGGTCTCAGGTCAGCCAATTTGAAAAGAGGAAATAGTTGAAAGATCATCACTGAGGTATCAGTAAAATAGGATGCTCTTTCTTCTAAATCAGCTAGACCAGGGATGGGCAAACTTTTTCCGTGGCGGGCCAAAAATCGAAAAAAAAAAAAATTTTGGCGGGCCAAGATAAATTTTTCTAAAATTTTAAAACAATATACAAGCATTACAATTTAAATATGTTAATGAAATGAATGAAATTGAGATTTCATTTTAAAAGTTCCTTATATTGAGGTTCGAAGTGAGATGTGTACTGATTCTAAGGAATGAGGCTAAATGCTCATCTGTCAGTCTACTTCTGAAATAATTCTTTCTAAGATTCATAGTTGGTCACATATATAAGATGAAGCAAACATAACACTGATTTTCTGGGTGTGAGATATTAAATTTGGGAAACTTACTTTCGATAATGATTTGGCATATTTAGAAACAACTGCTTGAGATTATTATTAGATTGCAACTCAATTAATTTAACCTGAAAATCTGACCTCACTGCTTTACAATTTACGTTGAAAGGCATGGTAAAAATATCCAATTCTGTTTGAATGGCACTGGAATGATGAAATGATATATAATATATAAATATATATTTATTTTAATTTGCCTCGGACCGACAAATTAAAATTCTATCCGCGGGCCGGATAGAACCTTTCGGAGGGCCAGAGTTGGCCCGCGGGCCGTATTTTGCCCATCCCTGAGCTAGACCTAAGTATACCCTCTTCCTCAGTAAATAACTCTTAGATAGTGGAATCGTAGTTATGTGTGGTCAGCGAGGTAAATAGATTCTCTTAAATAGATCGATTGTAGTTCTGTTCGTATCGGTGAATCTGTCTGTTTCATATAACTTTTTTTTTATTGATTCTATAAGTATATACAATTTTATTGCCTTAAAAAATGCTAAGAATAAATACCCGGAAAACGCCGTGTAAACATCTAGTGTTGCAGTAAATGTACGAATTCAAAAGCTGAATTTCAGATTTAGTTTAGTTTGTCGCTCTACTGTCATTTTTTGCACACTTTAGGGTAATTGCTAAATTCCAGAAAAGTATTACTGTGTGTAGAAAAAACCATGAACTTAACTTTCAGAACATAAAAAGATTTGATGATACTTAACTAATTGCAGAAATTTTTTTATATTAAAATTAGCAAAAAAATAACTTAAACTGTTCTATGTGGAGTTCGTTTAACATTAGGATCCCGTAGGTCAATTGATTTATTTGTAAATGACAATTTCTACTATATTGCCAATGCGGTTTTTTTTTAATGTTTGAAAACAGAAAATGGTCTATAAAAATAAAGCACCTCACAAATTGTCTCTGTAAACCTCATTAATTTGTTTTACAAAAAGAAGTTCAACTGCACCTGAAAAGAGAAGGAAAGAAAATGGCCATCATAAACTATTCAAGGACACAGGTTTGCTGGTTTCTGCTGGTTTGGTTATATGCTAGGTAAAAATATTAACAAAATATCTTTAAAGAGTAGAGAAGCACAATAGAAAATGTTTTTAAAATGTATTTCCCAGATTTATATGTCTCCAATGTCATTGATTTGATTCTTATGTTGTTTTTAACTGATTATGAGTTTTCTAATTCCTAGGATTTGTCTTACATATAGTAGGTATTGCACTGGTTACATTTATATCCTAAATATTTAATTAAATCGATTCTATAACTATTAAATCGATTCTATATTTACAAGTTACTTTTGTTCATACCACTTAAAAATATAATGACATTTAGATACAGATAAAGTATTGACTATTCAATATAATGTAATTTTATAAAAATAAGGAATAGATAATAACAATTTAAGAATTAAGAAGAAAATTAGAAAATTGAAAAAGTTTAAATATTAAAATCTATTACATGATTTCAAATGCGTATTTCAATAAATGAATCGGTAAAAAAACGCATAATTTCTTTCAATATTAAGAGTAACTGACAAATTCGAAAATTAATAAATTTAACAAATTTAATAAAAAAGTTAACAACAATAACAACAATAAATATAAAATTTGAAAATAATGAAACTAAAGAAGGTAAAATTTTATTTTAACTTTTAACTAATTTTGCCCACAAATTGATCATAAATGTGATTTGACAGTAAAAATAAAGTTTTAAAGATTATAATACTATTTGAAAATATAATTACAATAAAGTTATCAGGGATTTATAAATAGTTTACTAACAAATTTCGAAATGTCAATCAAAGGACAAACCACCAATGAAAAAGAAAGATAATTTTGATACTTGAAAAGGTTTCAAAGCATGACATACAAAAATATGAGATAAAATTATTAAATCTCGTTAATTTAATGAATGTATATAAAAATAATTTTTTTAAAGTAATCACATATCTGAAAAAAAAAAAAAAACCAAACAGGAAGCTGATATAGCACAAAAGTCTTCTACCTTTTTATCAAGTAACTGTTAAAAAATGTATTTATAATGTTAGAAAATTTTCTAATATTATATTTAATAAGTGAAGACTTATTAATAATAATAATTACATATTTTAATTAGATTAAACATTATCATAATTACAAAAACTAGAAAAATATTCCATGAACCTAAAATGTCTTTGTCGACTAACTTTGTATTTCACCGATTAAGGATTTAGTCTTAATCGATATTTCTTTACATTATTTATTCAAAACAGTTTTCTTGTTTACTCATCTGTACGGTTGGATGAGTAAAAAAAAGTTCAAGTTTCTTTTTAAACATTGATTATTTTTGAAACCTTTATTTTTCACGGATCATTGAATCTTTCTCCAACCTGTTTCTCAGTTCACAGTCTTACATGTATATTTCTCTTATGTTTATGAATACATTTTAAGTTTAAGGGTACAGCTTATAAATAAAACGATAAAACATAAATGTACTTACTATTTGATATTCTTCGAGTGAAAAATGCATTTGCATTACACATTTCTCATTTTAGTATCATGTTTTGTTTTTCCTGTTTCATCATTCTTCATATCGGAGACTTCAGACTCATTTATAAACATAAATGGGACTACAGACTCATCTGCACATATAATGTATTCTGTAAGAGTAAAGATGTACTGGCATCCTCCATAATACATACGCTCTTCAAAAACTATAGTGTAAATGGAAATAAAGGACTCAAAAATATTTACAATGGAAATAAAATAATGCAGTACAGAACAGAACAGAACAATATAAATTTTAGAATCTGAACATAAATATTTTTAAATATCAAGCAGATTGAAAGGTTTTAATTATTATTTTACATAAAAATAAATTTCAAATTCAGTGAAATTAATTATATGAACTTGTTTTGTAATAGTAAAAATAAATATAGTTATTGTTGTTCTAATGCTAATATTTTATAAGAAGATATCCAACTGATTCGAAAATGATGCCCGAATTAATAAGCTACTATAAAAAGAAGCATAGATGTATTTATTAAATTTACTTTTGTAACCCATTATTATAATTAAAATTCAACATAAGATTTAGGAAATTTTCAGAATTACATGATATGAATATACTTTAGCACTAAAGAACTTAATAAATCAATCTCTATCTCTCTCTCTGTATATACAGGGTGATTATAAAAAAAAAACGTTATGTTGTTGTTTTAATGCAGCTGGCAATACAAAGACAGTTAAGCTTTAATACCATAATCAACTGTTACTCATTTAGAACTACCCAGTGGGCATAACACTACCCCCCACAACGCTCTACGTTCATACTAGATGATCAGGCTCCTAAAACAAAGATGTATGGGCGAGGGATTAGCGCTCTGGCACTCGGTGTCACAGGTTTCGGTTCGAATCCCGGCGGTGCCATGGATGTTTGGAGTGGTTCGTAATCTTTAAACTGTATGTCCTGGGCTAATATGATCGTTGAGCGTTGTGGAGGGGTAGTGTTGCTCACGTCCGTAGCATATCTTCAAGCTAAACGTGTCCTCTGGGTAGTGCTAAATGAGCAAGAACTTCGTCGGTGCAGACCACTTTGGGTTGCTCACAGGGACATGGTCAACACGACCCAGTCCTCGACGCAATTAAAAAAATAATAAATATTGTAATATATAATATTTATTATAGTAATAGTGAAAAGTACTTTAGAAAGCAAAATAGTCAAGTGTTGTCATTGAATATAAAGAAAAACATATTTTCGTAGATATAATTTATATAAGCACCTTAACCTGGAAAAAACACCCACATGAAACTTTGTTATGAAACGCATGCTCTTTGTACAAATTGAGAATTTCTATGTATTTTCCTCTTCACTGTTGCAAGTCTAAAAATTCTTTTTCATGGTTAAAATTTTTAATTATTTGCATATTTGTTTATTTATTTTTTAATGTAAGTATAAATAATGTATTTCAATAAATATATATTTCTCAAGCACAATTTTTCATAAACGCAAACTTTAAATGCTTCAATACATATTTTGTCTTTAGAAAATATTTTAAATACAATTTATTTTTAAATAAAAGTATGAATAAACAGCATCGAAAAACGAATTTAGTCTTACCTTTTAGTACCATCAAACTAATCATAAACCATTAAATCTACCCAAAATCAAAATAACTTTAATAAGTAAATCGTATGTTAATATGCTATACAATATGCTTAATAATATGATTAATTATCAATAATCAAGCAATCATTTTCATTTATTAAGCATTCTTGATTCAATATATTTATTTCGTTAATAAAATTCATGTTTGTTTTTCTGATTTCATTAATTTTGTAAATTTTGTGATTATTTTATTTTGATTCAGGATAAAATAAAGTAATTCTAAATTGAAAATGTGATGCAAGTATTAAAATATATCACATGGAAAAATATATTAGCATCTCACTAAATATTACTTTTGAATAATATAAAAATATAACATAAGAACAAAAAAATGAGAATAATATTTTATTTTGTAACTTTTAAATTATTTTATCAGCTATAACCACGATAACGAAATGTATTAAATTAATGACTTTGAAATACGAGTTGCATGTTCTATATTCTTGCCTTGAGGTTTAGTTTACATATCATTATAATTTTTGCCATATTTTGAGGTTAAATAAATGGATTTTCTAGTAATTCTAAACTATAATATAAATAATACATATAGATATAGATATAGATATAAATATAAATTCTAAACTATAATAATGTTTACTGAATATGAAAATAAAGAAAACCTTGCAAAGAAGCATATATTAAATTTGTAGAACGATACACAAAATAATATAATAAAAAGTATATTTGCAATGATAAAAATTATTTTAACTATGCATAAAATACAATCACTTATTGTTTTATTTCATGAATATTTATATGATTTTTATATCATAAAAGTGAGATTAATTAACTAAATTATATTTATATTAGTATCATAAGTATATTATATATAAGTTTAGTATAAAATAAAAACAATTTCTTCAAAATATTTGCTTTTATATTTTCTATATCCAAATACATTTCTAACTATCTTTAGATAAATATTTAGCAAGCATAAACTACATGAAAATAATTGTATTTTACTTTACTAATTATAAATTGAGAAAACTTATATTACAGACTGAAACCCTAATATAAAGTTATATTACAATGCAATTTATTATGAAGAAAAAAAAAAATTTTTCACATTACCAATATTATATTTTCAATACTAAATTTGAAAAATAAGTATATAAAATATTTAATCTTTCCATGGATGAGAAAAATTGGCTTTTATACCGTGGTTAGAGTTCTATAAACGGTTCATTTGACATACATTTTTCATTAAATACACAAATTTAAACAAATCCTAACTTTACAGTATAAGTTCATTATATCAATAGAATTGAAAAAGATAGTATCAATATTTATAGCAAAGCTAAATTTCTGATATTATTTAATATTTTGTAAATCTGTTGTTCTTAGGTATATAATAAATATTCAAATCCAAAACTATCCATTAAGTATTGTGGTTAGTTCGCTAACAGTCATTGAGAAAATCAAGAAATGATGTTAAGTTTATTTAGAAAAAAATCTGCTCACAAATAGAAACTATAGATAATAGACTTAGTTTCCATTATTAAAATGAAAATGTAAGGAGGCAAAGAAAGACTACGTCACAATATCGAATACCGAATACCGTGATCGAATACCGAAACATTTTCGGATAAAATCATAAATAAAATTACGGTCTTTAGTTTTATTCTTTTTTTTTTTTTTTTTTTTTTTGCATTTGATGAGATTTAAAAAGTCTCTAGCTTTAATCTTCACTTGCTTACTCTTTCTATTTAGTATTTAAAATTACTCGTGGTTTCTATATTGCTAAATTAGTAATTTTTTTCTCTTTCTTGCATGCTGTAAATCATAGGAGGAAAGAGGATCTAAAACCAATTGAAAACCAAGAAAAGTTCCTCTGACAAAACTAACGTGATAAGAGATTTAAAATTAGAAAATTTGTGAAAATCCAAGTTTGAGTGCTGTAAATATTTCTACAGAATTACGGAAAAAGTTTCTTCAATTTGATCTGAAACTGCTGGACGAGTGTTCATAACAGTTTTATTACATGGGCGTTGTGCCCTCTTCTGGAAGTGCAAAAAATAGTCAAACTTTTCTTTGCGTAATCAATGATATTTAATACCGAGACGTATTGAAATCGTCTTTGAAAATGAAAGCAAATTTAACATTTTTGTTTCTTTGAGAAGTATAATTTTTTAAAGAAAAATATTTAAAAATAATTAGCAACTTAATCCCAAAAACTTATTTGGAACAGTAAAGCATAACGGTTATTGTCTTTTTGTAGGGTTGTATTTAAAACATGACAAGTTAATTTGTTATATATGGATGGCATGATGTTCTTTATTTAAATATTTTAAAAACACAATTTAAATTATCAGCCAAAAATTTGGTTATTGGAAGTAACTTTGTTTTTATGAAGATAATGATCGATCAATATATTAATTGATTGAAATACTGCAATGTTTACTATTGTGTAGGGATTTTTTTCTAAGTATACAAAGAATTTTGGGATGAAACGTTTTTGTTCTTTTTTTGATTATTGATTTTTAAAAAATGTTTTACCATGTTCCTAAAATATTTAATGTAGTTTCGTTAAGAAAAGTTGTACATATTTATAAAAAAATCTCTTTCGGAAATATTAAATTTATTAATGGATACGTATAGCAGTATTTTATTAAAATTCACACACACACAACGCAAATATATATATATATTGGGCAGAAAATAAAATCCCACCATCCAGAAGGAATTGAGCTAGATAAACGAAATTTGGGAAGCCTGTTTGTACATTTGAAAAACATCTTTGAAAAACATCTTTTAAATTTCGAGCTAGACGAATAACAGTGACGCTCAAAACTCAAAAATGAACGAGAAAATCGGATTTGATTCCAATACGGGCTGTAAAATTCGTGAGCGTTGTTTATCTTCAGAATTTCATATTGTGAGCTATATTTTGGTCAATAATGCCTTTAAGAAGACGGAGATGGAAATATCAGCAGCTTACTGAATTTGAATGATATCGTGTAATAGGGTTACGAGAAGATGGATATTTTCCTTTCGCGATATTGCATAGACATCTTAGGGATTTATCTACTAAGCATTGATCAAGGTAAGGTACTGTCTCAAGAACGCATATGGCCGTGCAGGGACACTACTGCAAGGAACGATCATCGTATTCACTGTATAGCTGTAGCGTATCATACTGTATATGCATCAGAAATTCGAGCTTTTGTTGTCATCAGAGTGACACAGTGAAAGATAACAAATTTATTACATTAGGTACAACTCGAACCAAACGCCATGTAGCGTTTATGCCACTAATTTCAAATCACCGCCATCTGCAACTTCAATGGTGTCAAGCTAGATCTTATTGGAGGGCGGAGTGCAGATCTATTGTGTTCTCTGATGAGATCAATTTCTGTCTTGATGCCCGTGATGGCCGTATATTGGTTAGAAAGATGTCAGATGAGAGCTTGGGGACAATTTGGCTGCGCCGTAGACATACTAGGCATACACCAGAAGTTATAGTATGGGGTGGAATTTCCTATGACAGCAGAAAACTCTTATCATCATTCAATTTAGTTTAACAACTTAATTTATACTTCGGATTGGTAATTGAACTTTTCGTGCTGTAATTTTGTGTCACCATTCCATAGGGCGTTCGATAATGTTCGTCAATAACGCCGACGATAACGTCCATCCCTATACCACTGTTGTCACCCAGCGTCTCTACAGAAGTTTCAAAAGTTTGTCTTGGCCTGAAAGATTATCAGATCATTTTCCCATCGACATTATTAGACGAAAAACACCCTCCATAACCAAAATGGATTATTGTTATGATTAACTGATCAAGTGCAACAGTCATGGGACTCCATCCCACCAAATACATGGCACCTGTACGACACAATGCTTGAACTTTTGTGTGCTTAAAATCAAAATTGTAGAGACTACAGAAGTTATTAATGTGCCACTATTGTGAAGTGACTCTTCTTGTGCATAGATTAACCAGTGATCTTGGAACTTCAAGCAAATAAATATGTGACCTAGACAAATATTTAGTATAAATTTCATTTCTTTGTGTGTATATATATATATATATATATATATATATATATATATATACTACATTTAAAATGTATAGAAATTTCTTCATATCAGAATATGTAGGTAGGCACATGCCATAGCATACATTTAAAGCTAATATTCTTAATTTCTTAGTTTTATGTGATTGTAGGCAAAATAACTATCAGCATTATGTAGGAGATGGTAGCAACAATCTTATTTTCATTTACAAGATTTATTTTTAAAAAGTTTTACAACTTGAATAAAATAATGGCAAATTCATGTATTTGGGATTCGTTATTCAAAGCAATAAGTGTAATTACTAGCTTAAAGTGCATGCAGAATATATCTTACATCATTAAAATGAAAGTACTTTATGTATTCTTTTTCCGATAAAGAGATTTGTTCATGGAGTAAAGTGTTAGAGAATTGAATTTCAACTATTGGAAATCACTAATCATATTTGTAGCAAAACGAATCTGCATTTCTGATGTTTGGAAATTTTCTGGATTTAAAATTGGAGCGTTCAATTTTTATTTTAAATGGATTTTATGAATGAATAATATATTGGAGTTCTTGAATCGATTTTAGAATTGGTTTCTCTATTAAAAAGTAAACTGATTATGATATATTAGAAATAAGTTTTCTATTAAAAAATTACATCATGTCCGTAAATGATTTATTAGTTCAACTCAGTGTTACGTTCGATGATAGCATGTGTAAGGAATCAGATTCACATCCGCCGATGGCATCCGTTGCAGTCACTGCTTTCAGTAAAACGGAGTCTTAACGGCAATTATGACAACATGTGTGAGCATCTCCCTCGATAGTCAGATTGGCTGATGGAAATTTTTAGATTTTTCTACCAAAGAAAGAATTTTCCCAAAATTTCTCCCTGAAGCCGATATTTTCCTCGATCACTCATTAATAAACTGTTCGCAGTATAATTTTAAAAAGAAAGTCCCACCGATTTACAATAAACAATACCATTAATTTTTTTACTGTTATTGCCAATTTTAAAAAGTGATGTCTACGTTTTTCATTCATCAAATTTATTCTTTTTTGCATAATTAATGACCACATATATGCAGAATTTTATGGTAAGCGCCTATTGTTTGAAATCATCTCCTTATATTTGAATATATATATTATTTGTTGAATTTTTATTTATAACACAACACAAATAATATTGATTCTGGTTTTACTTTTTAACTACACTGGCATGTATAGTCTGCCATTCTAAGAGTCTCTTTATGTTAAGAATATATACACACTGTTCATTTCTTCTGTTACAGCGATGATTGTACAAAAGAATATTTCTACCTAATTATTACTAATTTATACACACTCTGCTTAATTAAAATTTTCTATATCGTTATTAAGAGAAAGAGTATAGTAAATAAAAATTATAAAACATAAACAACTTGCAATATTATAAAAGAAATTTAACTGATTAGAAATTGATACAAGTATAACAGTCTTCTGTAAAAGAAGCATAAATGTCTGGATTAAAATTTACTTATTGTAACCCATTATTATACTTAAAATTCAAAGTAAGATGTAGGAAATTTTTAGAATTACATGATAGGAATATACTTTAGCAATAAAGAACTTAATGAATCAATCTCTCTCTCCCTGTACATAGAGGATGATCATAAAAGTTTTATCGATATGTGAGCCGCTAGCTATCATATCGTTCACAGAAACTGAACAAAATTTTGGTTTGAGGTATGCCCCCAGGAAAAAGCAACAGTTAAGCTGTAACAATTAGAGTTACAGTAACAAAATTTCAAATGACAACACTCACTTTTTATTGGGATGTGATCTCAGCAGCGAAAACCATAAATAGCGTTGGAAAGTTACCTGCAGCAAAAATAGCCGGTTCTAGACAGAATAAAAAGAAAAGGGAAAACAACCAATAAGGGAAGAGAAGCAAAACATTCTACTGTGTTTCACAAACATTCCACGTTATTTCCTTCGAATACGATGCTACTTTACATGCGGTAGACGGTGAATAGCACTGAAGCACGTGCCGTGGCAAGAGGAGTCTGTTGAACCTGACGTCTGATGGCATCTATCAAATCAGATGCAGTTTATAGATTAAATGCATACAATTTAGATTTCAGGTATTCCAACAGTGCTAGCATATGCTCTATCAGAATCTCTATGCAAGATGGCGTCCACAAAATTTGTGGCGTCTTCATTCAAGTGTTTCTTAACGCAACAGTTTAGTGACCGAATTATCTCCCCACCATTTCTCGTTTCCGTGGTCTCCTGATCCCAAATTAATTTTTGTGTGGAGATACCTGAATTCCAAAAGTATATGAATCTAATCAGCAAATTGCGTATGATCTGAAAAAGACATCATACGTCAAGTTCAACAGATTTTTGTGAATGGTATGATAGCTAGCGGCTCATATATCAAGAAGGAGGTATCCAAAAGTAACCGGAATGATAGCGCTGTGGGCGGGGCTTGCCTAGTACGCATTCCTGCCGCTAGGTGAGCGTAGCGCAATTCGTTCTCCATTCAGTGCACCTCGATGCTTTCGCCGAAAAAGTTTGTATCATGTTACAGTGCGATTTTTTTGTAAAACCATTTTCGTTTACTTGTCGTTTTTTTGTAATGCCGGACTTAAGTGAACAGCGTGCTGCGTTGAAATTTTGCTTCCTGCTCGGAAAAATGCTGCAAAAATAGTTTTAATGTTACAAACTATTTGGTAAGGATGGCGCTTTGAGAAAAACTCAAGTATATGAATGATTTTCTTTTGTTTCAAAAATGTGAAATCTCGGTAGATGATAATTATGGCTCTGGATGTCCTTCAACTTCTAGAACGGATGACAATGTCAAGAAGGTTCATGCAATTGTGTCGTAGAGATTTGTGGAATAACTTGGAGCTCAGTGCAGTGAATTTTGTCGGAAGATTTGTGGATAACAAGAATCGCTTGCAAAGCCATATCCCACACTTTGACCGATAATCAAAAAGAGCGTCAAATGGAAAAATGCCGTGCTTTGAAATAACATCTCCAAAACGACCCAGACTTTTCAACCAAGATCAAGATGGTGACGAGTCTTGGTGCCACGATTACCACCCTAAAATAAAACAGCACTCAATTCAGTGGAAGACATCATGGTACACTTCCTTCCTAAAAAGTTCGTCGAGTGAAGTCAAGACCATGCTTCTTTTTTTTAAATGAGATGGATATGTCATTCTGTAATCGTACCACCAAGTCAGACAGTTAATCAGGCATTCTATTTGGATACTTTCAGAAGATTGTGTAACAGTGTGCAATGAAAGAGGCCCGATTTATGGCAGACGAGGGACTGGTTTTTCGACCATGACAATACAATTGCTCACAAAGGCTTATCAGTTCTCCAGTTCTTGACTAAAAACAGCAAGGCTTCTTTTGTCTCACGCCCATTACACATCTGACTTGCTCCGTTCGACTTTTTCTGTTTCCAGGAATGAAGAGAGACACGAAAAGACATCGTTTTGAGGATGAAGAGGTAGAAGAAAACGACTTAGAAGCTCGCAGCCATACAAACGAGTCCGAACAATGTTTCTAATAATGGAATCATCGATTAGACAAATGTATAAAATTAAATAGACAGTATATTAAAGGTGTTAAGGTTGTTTTGTAAAAAATACTATACAGATTTTTATGAGATAATTCTTATAATCTCGTATTTATATATCTGATTGTGTGTGTGTATTTCCTGTTTCTTTTGTTTATAGAACACGCCCTTAGCAGTAGGAAAATTTTGGTATTAAGAATAATATTTTATAACATTAGCTTGTTATTATTATTTTATAACATCGCCATGTTCGCTCTCATTATGTTCCTTGTGTTGCGTTCTCCATTTCTTATAATTATTGTCTCATACAAACAAAAATTATTCTACAAAAATACAAAAAATATTGAGTTAAGTAGTTTATTAAAATATAATCAATCTGCACCAAAGAGTTCTCAAACTCCTTTTTAAAATCAATTCTTATGCTTATTTATGTCAGTTCCATCACTTCAGGAAGCTACAAAAATTAAAAATTATGATTCGAGTTTTGAAGCTCGTTTTAGCATCATCAAAAGAAACTTAATAACATTAAATATGCACATACATCAATTGATAAAAAAAAAAATAGCGTATAAAATGCACAGCAACAAAAACAAATTATTAATGATATAAGCAAAATTCCATTAGAAGTAAAGTTATAAAATCCTATCAAGGAAACTCAAAGATATTATAAATATGTAATCGTAATTTCCTTTTTATTAATACAAAAAAAAAAATGATATCGAATTTCTTTTCATGATTTTTAACTTAAATATTTATCATTTATTATTCATCGGTATTTATAATTAACATAAAAGAAATTGTTATATATTGTGTAGATGTCAGTAAAAATAATTACGTAAACATTCGGGTAAAAATATATTTCTAAAGATGAGATGAATTATTTGAAGAAATTGTTTCTCTTTCTGTACATATGTATTATATTTTTCTCATTTAACTACGATGACGTTTCTAATTATTTTTGAGACTCGGATTGATAAAAAAATTGAAAGAAATAGCCTTGAGGAGAATCGAGAATTTATCATTATTCGCTGTCAAAATGTCAAGAATTATCGAAAGAAAAATATAAAGCAATCCAGAGAAGTAACGATACAAAAAAATTAAGAATCTGTACTAAAGGAAGTTCAACACATTCTTCCATTTTAAAAACATTCCTTGTAATATTGAACATTTTAAATTTTTTAAAGATATAATAAGTATAACAGTTAATTCAGATATTTAAAATACACTACGAAAAAAACGGATAAAGTACATTAAAAAATAATAGTTGGTGTAAAAATACCCACAACTTTCGTTACAATAAACTGAATTCCAAAATAAAAAAAATCATGATTTCAAAAGACTTTAAAGTGTTCATTTCTAAAGAGGAATCCTTGTTTTTGAAAAATATCTTTATTCTAATGCTGGGTATTTAATCAATAAGCATCTACCCATGAACTCGAGGATATATTTCACCTTTTTAAATGGAACTACCAATTTTGAAATTTAGCATTGGGCATTAGCGCTACCAAATTTTTAAGCAAACCACCGCATAGACTGTAACTAGAAGGTCCACATCTTCCTCCTTATTCCTTGAACTTTCAAGTCTATTGATTTAGCATGATTATTCCCAGAGAAAATATGGGATCTTTGGGTACTGCTAGCTTGGCAACCTTCGAATTTTATTCACCTTAATAAGAATACCAGAGCATTCAACAGTGGACCGTTGGCAATTTGAAGCTTAACACATTACATTGGACTTCAAATATTTAAATATATGTTAAATTCTTCAGCGTTTTTTAAAACTTAAAGACAAATCAGAAAAAATGTAATTTTTAAAATTTCTATTCATTGAAAAAACTTTAATCAAATAGTGTATCATAAATTAGACACAATAAAAAAGTATTAAAAACTCCAAACATTGGCTCTGAAAACTCTTTCTTGGAAATATATAAAATGTTAACATTCCAAAACTCTTGTATTCGAGTTAAGTGTATCATAACCTTCAATATAAAATATTATCACCTGTAACAACTATACAACAGATATATCGACGTTTCATGATCACAATGATGGGTTTTATTAACACAATTGGCAGCAAAACCCATTGCTCTGTCAAGGCAATTCGAAGACCCGGACTTGTTTCAGGGGTGGATTAAGTGAAGAAATACGTCTCCCTAGAGCATCCCAAACATGCTTAATTGGGTCATGTCTGGCGAAAAGTGTAATCAACACATACGCACAATAATTTCCTCACAAAGATACGTCTCCACCAAACGAGATCTGTATGGTCTAGCATTGTCACCTTGTAGGAGAAAGGAATTACCAACTGCAACTGCGTAAGGACGAACAATTGGATTAAGAAAGTTAGCTCCATATGACTGAGCAGTAATGATGCTTCTTGGAACGATAAACTGGTTAGTTTTCATTACGGTTTACAAATCAGAGTATATTACATTGTTATAATGTACATTATGGTGAAACAGTCTACCTTACGGTTTTAGTGATATTGAGCATCATTGATAAAATCATTGTTACTGGCGATTTAAATATCATTAACTACTTGACAACTGCATGTATTATTTGAGCAAAACCACTTCTCTTCAATGATTTTATATATAAATAGAAAATAAAGTATTTATCAAATTAATGAGAAAATGGAGAAATATTTATGAGTAGTGTAAACAACTTTCCTTCTGACAACAGATTAGATCTCCTCTTTCTGTTAACAGGTCGGAAGAAATTTTTAAGAGACATCTGCCCATTTACATATATTATACCAACCATATTTGTCCCATTCATTGTTATAAATGGGATAATAGCGGATTCTTGGCTTCTGGTAGACCAACAATCATGTTGGATCCCTTTGCAAACAAATTCTGGACCATTAGTACATCCTGATTTCCATATAAATACATACCACCATTGATTTATACACCAAATGATATGAGTGCGTGCCCAATTAAGCCTTTCATTTCGGTGGCGTCGAGTATGTGTTAAACACAATACAGTATGTATTACATACACCTGTCCATCATGATTTCTCCTGCCCGCAAATGTGGACATGTTTGATAGTTTTAAAACCTGATTGTTTCTGGTATAAAAAAAAAGGTTTAACATAGGCTGAAGTAGCAGTTTTGGTATGCCCTTGCAGTTAGCTCCAAATATTGTATATTCGTGCATTTGTAACTTTAGGTCTTTTCAACTGTACTTTCTAGAAGCTAATTCTTTTCTTAGAAATGCATTCCACATTCTATGAATTATAGAAGAGCTTACGTTCAAATATCGTGCTACAAAAGATTGACTCTAGCCCACTTATATTTAATCAACGGCTCGCCAACATTGTTTTTCAGCTAAATTATGTAGAATGGTCCTATGTGGTTCAACAGACCCAATGAACAGAGACCACCTCCAACGATGTGCGGTACTTGACGGCGACTCGGAGACAGCGCTTTACTGGCGTTTACTTTGGTGCGAGAGAACTCTTAAGGCAATGACTTCGGTCATCTTTGCATTTTTTGGACGTTCATGCTTTTGAATTTTTTTCCCTTGTTTTTTTTGTTATTATTACTACTTTTATTCTTCTTGTACTTGCCTTGCCATTGGAAATAAAAAAAAATGTAGAATGGTTATCTCGTAATTTCACTCTACATTTTCTAATTACAGCATTTATTGACGCTTTTAAAGGCTGTTTTCTGCCACATGCTTCACTAATTTGCATATCTTATTATTTTATAGATTATTCTTGATATATATTCCGTTAATTTTTATGATAATGTACTGATTTTACACTTTGTGATTGAAATGTTTCTGCTTATTTTTTGGAAGCCAGTGTACATTACGGTTTAAATGATAGTAAACATTATTAATGCAAAAATTATTACTGATAATTTAAACATAACTAAATACTTAATTTGCTTCTAATATTTAAACAAACCACTTCTGCTCCCTGATTTTAAATAAAATAAATCGAATGTAAGATATTTATTAAGTTTATGAGAAAATTGGTAAGATTTTATGAGTAATATCAGAAAGACAAGTTTATTTTGATAACAGAATGAAAAAAAAATTCACACCGTTTGAGATGGATAAATTTAAAATTTCTTTTATCACTTTCTAATTCCTGATAATACATAAAACAAGTGTAATAAACTTCACTTTTAATATTTATGGTGGATATTTTATCACTTAAGAAGTAATAATAGTTATAATTGATTAGTGGCGTTGGCCCCTTTCTGACTATTAAATTATTATCACCACCTATCTTAGAACTTACAGCTAGATTGGATTCTAACCCCAAGAATGGTTATTAACGATTATGATATTAGCATAAATCAGATTGGAGGAGCGTAAAATTAATATATAACTAATATGAGCTCTCACAACAGTAGGGATTATATTATGTATTTCCCAGTACTGGGATAGTCTTAAAAATGCTGTGAGGATATTAGCATTCTTATTATTGTAATTTATGTATAAAGATAGTAACTCAGCACTTGATAAGCAGATCTGGGATTCCTAAAACGGATTTGTAGGCACACCAATAAATTTTTTCACTCTTAGAGCATTACTATACACGTTGTAGAATTTATAACGCTACATATTATAATAAGCTTACATTTTTAAGATTGAAGCATGTTATTATAATACTTTGAGAATCTTTATCGATGCTTGCGGTATATGAAAAGGATATTTAAAAGTTTTAGCATAACCAATACATTGATGCGAACTCGTAAAATTAAATCTCGCTGGCCTGACAAGCTCAACTAAATAAAAGCATATTTAGTACTGCATAGTTTAATTTCTATAACAGCATTTTTATTTTAATAATAAATATTGATATTTTTATAACAATAATGGTTGTAATTTAGTGTTAATGTTACTATAAGGTAATTCAAAAACTCTAATTATTTTGACAGTATTTACAATCAGTTATTTTTGCCAAATTGTAGAATTTTTCTAGGTAAGTATCATTATTATATTAAATTGAAAATGATTTTAATAAAAAAAAGGGATTTTAAACTTACTTTTTTATTTATAGAGCTTTTTTTCCAGTAAGAAGTTTTTAAAACTTAATGTACAGCAGATTAAAATCTAAAAATATCAATGATATGTTCTTTGTTTTCTAGTTTTCAAGCAGTTTACTTACATTATTTATTTTCTCACAATTTTGGTGTCATGAAAATCAAAACATTAAATTACTTGAAAAGTAATTATTATCGCTTTAAATATGATAATAATTGATTGCATTTGTGTTTTTTTTTTTTATTTTTTAAAATAATTTATAAGAACCCTTTTTTTGTCTGACTGAACATTTATGAATGCGCTTTTTAATTCATTTAATTAATAACGAGTAAACTACATTAGCAGCAATAAATTGATATTTTCTGTTTGTAGCATATAGTAGGGATGAAATAGAGCCAATAGAATTTGAAGCCAACATGGTTATCACGTGACAGGTGTATATTTCAGTAAACCGGCTTGATCATTCTTCAGCTGTTTTACATGGAATTGTCCATTATGTTCACTTACGTTACACTGAAAAAAATGTTTGGTTTACATATTTGTGTAGGGAAATTTGTAAAAAAGGGTCTTAATTTTTCACAGATTTGAGTTTTTGCAATTCATATCTAATTTACACTCATGTCCATAAATTAAGGATAATTCAGAATCACACAGAAATTGAACTCTAAAATAAAAATTTCACCTGTAGAATTATCACACACATCTTGAAGAAGAATATGCAAATTACAGGAAACCACCAGATGGCGCGGATAGTACGTCACAATGACGAGAGTGTAAGAGAGGGGTATATAAGGAATGGTGGTAAAGAAGTAAAATTGTTCACAAGCGCTTTAAACTCCATATTAACCATCATACTAACCATGTTATACTGTTTTTTGTAAATAGGTTCTTTTTTGAAATGTGCTCCATCGCAATTTTTATTAATTATGTCAAAAATATAGCATCTTTTTGCTCTTTACCTTTTGTTTAATAAATAGACTTTACAAATAAGTCAAATTTGTTTTGCTTCTGTCTCTTTCTTTGCCTGAACTTCATTATCCTTAATTTATGGACATGAGTGTATATCGTAACATCTATCGTAATTTAACTTGTAGAAAGGTAATTTTTATTTTGATAAATACCAATTTATGAAAAAAAAAAATTTTATTTTGATAATACCGTCTATTGATCAGAAGTCCCTTTAACCCATTTATAATTAGTTTTAGACATATATTTCTGGGTTTTGAAGCTTAACATATGCGATGGTAGTTTTGTGACTTTTTGGTGGATATTGATATTACTGGTGAAATAAAGAAAAAGTTAAATTATTCTTTCAAAACAAATGCTTCATTTTTTGAAACTCTAATTAAACGTAAATTTAATGTTTTAAATTTTTGTCTTTTTTTTTTATCCATAAATAAAATTATTTTTGATATTTTACACTTATTAAGAGAATTATGCTTTCTATATTAATTATTATTGCATATTTTTGAGGTGCATTTAACTATTTCTTAATTTTTATGATGCATAGTGTATCTGTATGTGATTTTGATTTAAAAAATAGAAAAATGTGCAGATATTTCTGAAGAAATACGTAGGGAAATTGAGAAAATTGACAATGTAGTGCAAAATTCGGTACGAAAAAGTACGAAAAGTATGGGGAGATATTGGTTTCACAATTTTGTTTCTGCAGAATAGGTCAGCCCTCTCTATTTTATTACTACTCTATAGGAGTTAAAAATTTGCTTTGTTAAAATAATAATATATATATAAATTTTAATTTATTTAGCATATAATTCATATTTAAACAGACCAATAATTTACATCATAGGACGTCTAAGAAGAAAATTATAGATTTCATAATTTTTTTATAAAATACTAACTCAATTTTTAGAAAAGGAATTTCTTGAACAATATCTTAATTATATATATGTTGTAAATATAATCTGCAGAAGATCTTCAGCGTTAGTAAGTAAAGAAATGATATCATAACTCTTAAAATCACGATAAAAGAAAGCGTTAAAAGATCTTGAAATTGCTAAAACAATACAAAGAGAATCATGGCAAATAATATAATGTAAATTTATTTCATTATTTTATGCTTAGCTATTAAGCAGGCATTAAATGAAAGAAAAACTGCAAAATAAATGCAAAAAAAGAAAACAAATCTTAAATTAATTACTCCAAACCACAGAATAAAATTCTAGAAGGCATATTCTTAGTTATTTGAAGGTATTTAAAAACAAAGTTCGCTAAAAATTGCAACGCTATATCAACAATTATTGTTTCTTGCTCATGTAAATTTTTTTTTAAACTTCTTAAATAACTTTGGGCCAGAAGTTCATTTCTTAAAATATTTTTTGGAAGTTCAAAAAAAAATATTTAAGCAAAAAAAAAAAATTGTAAAGAAGATTTAGAGAGCGCTTAAAAGTCGTAATGCGATTTTGCCAAATAAATTCTTTGCAAAACTGTGGTGACGTAATTTATGATACGAACCGCAATAAATTTTGAAGCTACTCATCGTTGTATAATATCCTTATGTATTGAAAATGCCATCGAAAAAAAGTAGAATATCTCATGAAAGATTGTTAAAAACTATCTATCGCATTTTTCTTCTCTAGAAGTTATAAAAAATGTAATGAAGTTTATCGGTGGAAGTTTAGGAAAGTGAAGTTAGAACTACTGAGATTTCAAAAAAAAGCAAAATATATGCTTCAAAGTGAAAAGTCATTTTGAATTTTGAGTGCCTAATTAAATGAATATCAATATGATGATGCAAAACAAGCTTAGTAGTTTTTTAAACAACCATAGGAACAACTAACAAACTCGGAAAATTCATAATCATCAGAAATTGCACCCAGAAATTGAAATGATTTCATCAGAAATTGCACCCTTGAAATGATTTCATCAGAAATTGCTTACTAAACAACACATTTTATATAAGCTATAACACATGATTCTGTTATTGTATAACCCAATAATAGCAAAACTGATATATTTAAAATTGTGTTATCTTATTACTTACATTTTGTTAAATGATTTATTAAGAACTAGGTAATTTTGTAATAAAACCTTATCAGTGCAAAGATTAAAAAAATATTTTTAAAAGGATATAAGAATTGCTAGAATCCTTTAACAATCCACGGAATACAGTTATTGATGGTTGGAATTAAAAAAAAAATGTTTTATATTTTAATAGCAGATTATTTTTCATAAAAATTTCTGTAAGTTAAAAATATTAATTAATATTATATATGTGTTTTATTACTATAATAAAATGTTAATAGATTTTTCTGAATTAATAAATGAAAAGTGCCAGAATGAAAACATTTTTTTGGATGCAAAATCGAGACAATCTATAAGTTTTTAACAGATTAAAAAGTACTATTGTTGCATTTTTTAAATCAAAATTAATTTTTATAAAATAATTTGCATAAGCTTGATGAAAAAAATTCATATAACGACTAAAAACATTTATGGGAACGAAGAAAACTTTCTATCAAGCTCAATGTCAAAAATTTTTTTTTAAAAGATAAATTGAAACACTATTAATTAATACAGTTTTCATATTTTAAAATAAACCGGTGTTTGACGTAGAAAATTTTAATGCTTTTGACTACAAATCAGTGAGAAATTTTAAAAGTTTATTCTAGAATATTAAATGTGTTTACATATATTCATGTGAAGTTAATATATGTCCTAAATGTACGGAAAATAATAAAATATGTTTTATAATTTCCATTTGGCAAAAATCTTTTTAAATTATTAATGAAACAAAATGATTTATAAAATTTTTAAATTATAAAATTTTAAAATAGATTGCAGATTATAAAATTATTTTGATTAATTATTATTATATAACTATAATTATTATATTTATTATTTATATTTTTTATATTATTATTAAAAATAATTATAATTTTTAATATATATTTATTTTATATTTTTCATTAATATTTTTATCACTTTTTATTCTAATTTTCGATTCCATATTTAATTAAAAAAAAACAATTATGCAAATTATTATGATTTGTTCTTATATATCAAATGCATATTCAAAATCGAGGAAATATTATTGTTTCACCATTAAAAAGTATTATTGAATATTTTTATTTCTTCTGCTAGTAAATTATTATTTATCAAAATATATTTTTGGCATTATTTCGAACTTGTCACATATGTCTAATAATTTTTATTTTATATGACAAAAAAAAAAAAAGATGTTATTTTCTTTACTGATAAACCTCGAGAACTTTGTCTACAGAATCAAATTATTTTTGAGCAAACATATGTTTGCAATATTTCATGAAAAACTAACGCCTATTGCTTTAAAGGGAATTGTGTCTCCAAGGAAGAAACCTTAAAGAAAGCAAATCTTTCGATTTGGAAGTGTTCAATTTATTTTTCTATTTAGAAATAGCCACTGAAAACCGCTGAAAAACACGTAACAAGAATGTTATCCATCTTTTCAAAATGGGTTCTATTGTGTTATACACAATCAGAACCGTGTTTTCTGAACTTGTCAATTTATTTTTACTGTATTTTTTCCGATTTGTTAGAAATATAAGAAATATTTATGAAGCCATTCAAAGAAGCATGAAATTACTTCTAGCAAGTGTAATATTTTGAGGATCATTACATTGAGATTGAAGGGAAAAAACGCAGTAAGAATGAAAGAAAGTACTTTTTTTTCTTTTTCAATTCAGTCATTCATTTCTTGTTTGTGAAAACCTACAGTTAAATGGAATTTAAGTATTGAAAATAAAAATGAAATTGAAACGATTGTGCAAGGAAACTTTACAAAAGATGGCAAAAATTATATTTCAGTTTTTATTTCAAATTATTATTTTATATTATTTTTAACTAACATAATGGCAAAAAATCTAACTAAAAAAATAAGCAAAATATTCAGCTATAATTATTATTTTTGTTGTAAATACAGTTTTCTATCACTATCAATATTTTATTTAATTCATTTATCTAGTGTATGAGTTTTCAAATTACGGTTAATAACATTTTCTAGCCAGAGGCAGTGTTTTAAATATACTTTGCATTTGATCCAACACATTAAATTTATATTTTATTAATAGAAACATATAAAAATGAAATGTTTTTATTTGAAAAAAAATAAAGCATGATCATGGTTTCATATTGATAAGAATTATAAAATAGCATGATCATGGTTTCATATTGATAAGAATTATAAAATAGCCTTGGATGGATCATTTTTGTTGTGATGTTGGGCACCCGTAAAAAGTCTGACTTTGGCCCCGTGTCATTGAAGAAGGAGGGAAGTGCCTTCTGGGATGACTTTTCGTGTTTTAGTGGAACTACCCAGCATTTGCGTATCGTATGGAAGAAAACCCAGAAAAACTCATCAGGTAGTCCGAGTAATGAGGCAAGATGCCCTTCCCCGTTTCTAAATGTTACACTTCAAAAACACAAATTTAAAACTGAATTTTTATTTCAGAATAAGCATCGTATAATATTTAAAATAATTTGTATACTTTAATTTACAAAATAATCGAGAATCATAACAATAAATTTGCACTTGCACGTGTACGAATGATTTTTACCCTACAAAATTCTTCCTTTTTAGGTTGTTTTTTTTTTTTTTTAATTTAGATAAAAGTTTATAAAATATTTTGATAACTATTTTAAAATTCCAAGTTCATATAGTTTTTCAAACTTCTTATAACTGCTTCCACAAAATTTGGATTTTATTGAATAATTAAACCAATGTTTTTCATTTATAAATCGGCATTGGATGAATACTTTCTACAGAAACTGTATATATAAGACATTTGATGTTAAATAAATTGCAATTAAAATGCCTAATAATTTATCATTCTAAATGAAGTTTCAAATTTACTAATTTATATAATCAAGGATTCCTTATTTATTTTAATGGTACTGGTTATTATTTATGATATAAATGCAATTATATGAAACAATTTTATCAATTTTAAATATGCTATCTTATTAAACATTTAAACAAAAATTCTTCTTCTAAAACATTTATCTTATTTAAAATAAGTAAATGCTTCTCGTGTTAAAAGGATCTACTTTTGTACTAGTAATTACAACAAAAATTTTCATTTTATTTTTTTAAATTTAAAATTCATAGCCGATTGCATAAAAAAAATTATATCCCAAGAAGGAAATTTCATATCTCATCATCATTCGCATCACATTCTAAAAATACAATTTTCGTGTTAGTTTTTTCAAATTTCTTACTTACAGTTGAATTTCAGAGAATTAAATTTTAAACGCGTATTATTTTTAATAATAATATTTAAACCATTTTTAATATTTAATCAGCATAATAATTTCTTATAATTTGAAACGCGTGATTTACAATTTGATGAATTCACCATAGTGCAGTAAGCTATTTTTTATCGTCAAGTTTTGTTTATGTATGGAAAACTCCTACATATTCTCTAGAGAAAACCTGGTTTCAAAATAACATTTGTAGCTTTTTTTTTCATGAATACCAAATTTCTGCTGTTATAAAGTATAAATATGTCTACTCTGTTTTCTGATTTGCCTTAATTTTTAGAAATATCTACTTTGAATATGACACTGGATTCTCAAATTGAAATATTACATTATTTTATCTAAAGCTATTCAATAAATAGTTTTATATTTGAATAGTTAATACTTCTACTCCTATTTATATATATGAATATTGTGTAATTAGATTTCAATAGTGGTAGTAAATATTTTGTAATTTATGAGACTAACGAAAGCACATTTCATTAACTTCAGTAATATATCAACATAAATTTTGTGTTATAATGGGCTTTCAAATTTGCCAAAATTATTAAAAATGCTGCAGCATTTGCAGCATTTTTTAATAATTAGCTGCAGTGAAACATTGTCTAAACTTAACTGGGTATGTGATTTAATTTAACCTACTATAAAATTCATTATATCTTTCAGAAATATAATTCTAATTTGGTAATAATGCTTCAATAAGAAAATAAGTATTCTGTTTGTTAAATATTTGTTAATATAGGTTTTAATAAGCTTGCCTGCATAGCAAGTATTCATATGTTCTAACCAGTAATTATAGTTTAAAAAATAATTGTTAACATAAGAATAAAATTACTGACGAGAAAATTAATGTCACTGTTCTAAAAGAGTGGGGTGCTTCGTATTTAACTAACTCTGCATTTTTAAACTAACTCTGCATTTCGAATGAAACTAGTGAAAATTATAACGATTGATATCTAGCACCCCACGCTTTAGGAACAGTGACATTCATTTTCTCGTCAGTAATTTTATCAAGGACCGACGACACTAAAATATTTTGATAAGTTTATTATCTCATCATGATTAGGATTGCAAGGATTAGTGATTTTCTTTTAACTTATGAAGAGCAATTTAACCCATGTAGAATGAAAGTACCTAAGACATTCAAACATACGTGGTCACAACGCATAACGCGCCTGACTACGGATCCTGGCTGGCTCGACATATTCGCATTTAGCCTTTGTTTTACTCACAATTAAATTATTGTAAAAACTATAGTTCCAGTCCTCCGTACGGAAACCTAATTTAAATATTATAGTTTAAAAACGCTAAAAAACACGTTTTTAGAGTTAATCAATATAAAAAGTAAAAAATAATTGTTAACATAAGAATAAAATGACTGACGAGAAAATGAATGTCACTGTTCTAAAAGCGTGGGGTGCTCGATATCAATCGTTATAATTTTTCACTAGTTTCATTCCGAAATGCAGAGTTAGTTTAAAAATGCCATACAAAGCACCCACGCTTTTAGAACAGTGACATTCATTTTCTCGTCAGTCATTTTATTCTTATGTTAACAATTATTTTTTACTTTGATTAACTATAAAAGCGTGTTTTTAAACTATAATTGGACTGGAACTATAGTTCTTACAATAATTTAAATGTGAGTAAAACAAAGGCTAAATGCGAATATGTCGAGCCAGACAGGATTCGAACTGGGAATCTCCTTATCCGTAGTCAGGCGCGTTATCCGTTGTGCCACTGCCCCACGTTGGTTTGAATGTCTTAGGTACTTTCATTCCAAATGGGTTAAATTGCTCTTCATAAGTTTAAATAAAATCACTAATCCTGATGAGAAATAAACTTATCAAAATATTTTATTGTCGTCGATCCTTGATAAGTCTACAACGTTTAAATTAAATCTGATCGCTTAAAGTAGGACAAAATCGAACCTAAAGAATCAGTTAAAAAAACAAACAAACAAACAGGTGAAACTAATAAAAGCATATTAAAAATGCATCCCATTTTTAAACATTTAAGGACAGAGCTAGAAGTATAGATTTGGATCAATTAAAGATGGGGTTTGAATAATACAATAAAAAATAAAACACAATATTTAATTTTATCTATTTAAATAATTCATATATTTTTCAAATTCTAAAACAACACATTTAAGGCAGGTTAACAGTCTTATTTATTTTTAAAGAATAATTACCATAAACTTACGATTTGATAAAAAAAATGTATTTTATTTGAACTATATTATTATTTATTATATATTATTATTACTATTTCCAATATGTATATTATTTGAAATATATATTATATATTATTATTTGCAATAAATATTCAAAAATAATTAAGTTACCCTCTTTAGGATATTTTGAAATAATCCATTTTTAACTCATGATGAAAGATTTTGTATTTATATATTTTTTTCCTTTTTTGAAAAATAAATTATAATACTAGTGATTCAATCATTTTAAAAACTATATAATTAATTAAAATACTATGTATGTTTTATACCTGAAAAGAAATTATAATTAAAAAAAAATTACCCAGATAATCTTACAAATGATTAAAATTAAATTCTCACAAATAACCAAATTTGATAACAAAAACTAACATTGCATCAAGTAAAATTCTTGCAAGTTTCCCAAACCTTTTCCATTAGAGTTGCCTCGAAAACAAGATTCAACAACAAATAGCTATCTTTTCCATGGTCATAGGAGCTTTGTGCAGCATCCAATTTAGACCGAAAAGGAAATAGTTTACGCGAATTTACCATCCTCTTTCCGAATCTGACATTCTTACAGGGATTTGCAGCCTAAAGGAATCAGGATCCGAATGGTCCGTGGGAATCGAAAGAATTTATGGCTCGTAATCTAAGAAGGATCCAACAACAGATAAAACCGACAAATTTTATCAGGCTAGAAATGAGTTTTCTTAAACATTGTTGCTAATTACAATTGTGTTTAGACTTCAGGTTTCCTAAATGAATGATATTAATAGGTTCCCTAAATTAATGATATTTTTGTAATTCGTTTTAATGTATTAAAGATATATGAAATTGCTTCGTACCTATTGGTTTAAAAGATGTTGAATTAAGGAATTGAAATTTATAAATTAAAATAATTCGTATTAAGGATATGGTTATAAAAATAAATTTCTTTCAAAATATCTTAAATTATGTTTAATTGTAGCAGCTGATTACAATGAATTTTTTTTAGATTTATGCTTTTTTAGATATATGTATGATTCAGACACCAATTTTAAATAGCAAAGAATTCAACCATAATTCCTTCTAGTGTTTCAATTCAAGGGACCTGCTGGCCGAGTGATTAGCGCTCTGGCACTCGTTACCACCGGTTTTGGGTTCGATTCTTGGCGGCGCCATAGATTTTTGTAATGGTTAGGAATCCCTTTTAAACCATAGGTGTCGGTCTCTTTAGCCCTCGTGTGCACAAGATGACATTAGAGAGACAACCAAACCAATCTTTAAATTGAGTCTCTAGATTGGTTTGGTTTGTCGCTCGTCGGTCCTTTTGTGCACACTTTGGGCTAAATAGACCATGATCTACAGTTTAACGTGGATTCCGCACTACTAATAAACATCCATGCCACCGCCAGGATTCGAATCTGAAGCCTGTGGTAATAAAGGCCCGAACGCTAGCCAATTGGCCATCAGGCCACTCAATTGAAAGAAGTTATTATACGTACGATATTTTAACGTCTAAATTTCACATTGTTACTTCCTGAAATATAGCTGAAAATGCATAAGAAATAAAATCATTTGTATATTAAACAATGAAAAATATTCAAAGAAAAAAAAAATCCCCATCCACAATCAGCTAGTAATCTAAGAAGGATCCAACAGCAAATAAAACCGACAAATTTTATCAGGCTAGAAATGAGTTTTCTTAAACATTGTTGCTAATTACAATTGTTTTTAGACTTCAGGTTTCCTAAATTAAGGAAATTATTTTTTTGTAATTCGTTTTAATGCATTAAAGATATATGAAATTGATCCTATGATAGTACCTATCGGTTTAAAGGATGTCGAATTAAGGAATTGAAATTCGTAAATTAAAATAAATTTCTGAAGAATATTCGTATTAAAGATATGGTTATAAAAATGTATATCTTTCAAAATATCTTAAATTATACCATGTTTAGTTGGAGCAGCTGATTATAATTGATGTTTTAGATTTATGCGTTATTAGATATATATGATTAGTACGATATATTACCATGATTCAGACATTAATTTTAAATAGCAAAGAATTGAATCATAACTCCTTCTAGGGACTCAATTTAAAGATTGGTTTGGTTACCGGGACCTACAGTTTAATGCGAATTCCGAACCGCTAACAAACATTCATGTCACCACCAGGATTCAAATTTGAATCCTGTCGTACCAAAGGCAGAGCGCTAGCCAATTGCCCATCAACCCACTTAAATGAAAGAAGTTATTATACGTACGATTTTTTTACGTCTAAATTTCACATTGTTACTTTCTGGAATATAGTGAGCCTGATGGCCGAGGGGCTAGCGCTCTGGCACTGGGTAGCCCAGGTTTTGTGTTCATCCTTTATATACACTCCACTATACACTCCACTGCAATGCTGCCACCTGCCTTTTGTGATTGGTTATTTCACGTTGACGTCGAAAGTAGGTGGTGGTCACATTGATGTGACTGGACTGTGTATATAGCAGACTGAGTAATACGCAGGAACTTGCTACAAAGCACCACTATTTTGTCACTATAATTTGGAACATCCTGAGTGGTGGAATTTAATGAGTTTGTTCTCTCTTTCCTGCATTATGGAATACATTAGAAGGACTTTTTTTCATACGGATTTATTATGCCAATAACCGCCGGAGACCCGGAATTATTTAGTTCTAACCAAACTCTCTTAATTCGAAAGCCCAAAGTGTTGCCGATCAGCAAATCTGGTCCTTCCCTATAAATGTTAGAAAATAATTTAACATAATTTCACTCATACAGCGATTGAAAAATACAATGCAGAAAACGGCTGTTCAAACCATTAACGAGATATGTATATATATATTCATATTTATGATATTCCTATGCTGATATAAAAGAGTTTTGGCTTCATGTTATAATGAACGTAGGGATTTTTGTACAGTGAGGGGATATTATTATTACTAATAAATTGTTATTAATATTCAGTTATGTATTGTTACTAATATTCATATATTGTTATAATTATTTCTAGTAATTTTCAGATACTATGCTATTCCGTTTGAATTACAATTGAACATAAATTCCAAACTTTTCAACTTTTCACAATGCGAAAGTGTCATTATATCTAAATGCCCCCATGCGATTTTCATATAATATATTCAATGTGTATATAATATTTCCTCTTATATAAACGAATATGTATCAGCATATGAGGAAATATGTGAATAGAAGAATTAGATAATAATTTTCAAAAATCTATTAAATAGTGAATACTTCCCCTGTATGCAATGTTTTCAATTCTAATTCAACAATGGAAATATTTGCATATGTATATCCTGAAACTAATTTAAAATTACTGATTTTACTGAATTACTGATTAAAATTACTGAGTCCTATTATTATAAACTCAATGTTAAATAATGTGATTTCTAGTAAATGCTTTGCTAAAGAATTTGAAAAAAAAAAAAAATGTAAAAGCAATGTGTAATAATTTAACACTTAATCATAATAATATTTTGCAGGAATTATTATATTTGATTATAAATGTGAGAGGAAAGAAAACTTGACCTATTCATTTTCCAACAATAATTATATTTATATTTTCTCCCAAATCAAATTCGAAATTGTTTTGCCTAATATTCAAGCATATTTCATTATTTAACACTAATAGACAATCCATTTATCCAGAATAATTCCCAATTACAAAGCTGGCAGTGAAATGGCATCATAATAAATTCGTTTTTTTTAATTTTAATATTGGCATCATGTCTACTGTCGTTACATTTCACTTACATATGCCATGATTTTTGGATTACTTCCAAGGTTGAAAACCCTAAATTTACGTACTGTATGGCAATTACTGTCGACTATCCTCACTATCGAATATCGGGATTGCAATACACGCCTCAATGAAATTCAAACCTAGACTCTCCTATAAACAAGTATCCTATTACTACTTTTCTTAGTGTATTGGTGTTCTGAGGTTTTGTGAGTTCATGCCCCAAGCTGTCCAACAACAATATGGAGAAGGGTACTTTATAAGAGGAATTTTAGGCCCACACTTTCAAGTTGCATTGGAAAAAATAAGGAAAATATACTCCAAGACTCTTACATCCGCTCTCATAATCACCATCAATACTCCTCGTTTCTGTAAGTACTTACTACAAAACACGCAAAAAATAGATTCGAATATCTTCCCTCCCGCACTCTAGCCAGACGGCCTGATGGCCAATTGGCTAGCTCTCTGGCCTTTGGGACCACAGGCTTCCTGTTCGAATCCAGGGAGTGGCATGGGTGTTTCTTAGTGGTTCGAATCCCCGTTAAACAGCAGATCCCGGTCTAATTAGCATAAAGTGTGCACAAAATGACTGTAGAGCGACAAGCCAAGCCAAACCAAACCAAACCAAACCCGCACACTAGTTGAGCTCGTTAACTCTGAATACGAGTTTGTCTCAATGCATATTCGTTCAAACGAAACAAAACCAGGCTTCAGAACATGAAGTCACAAAAGAACGAATATACGTTGAACCAATATGATTTTTAAGTGAACTCATACCCTTCAACACATACTCCGTTCACTTAATAATCACTCCAATAGCCGTATGGTTAAATTTTTGTAAGAAAGTTATTTAATGTATCATAATTAATATGAATTTAGACTAATTATTCTCATCCAACCAAGGATATTTTAAAGCCTATTTAGTGCATTCAATAAATTTTAACACAGCAAAATTATATACCCCTATAATTTTAAATGTATAGTCATTTATATTTTATATACTAAATACTACACTAAATACACTAAATAATTCTTTGCAAATAAATTTATTAATATATTCCTATTAATATTAAAAGTTAAATAGTTCTATTATATATTCCCCAAATTCTAACTAAACACACATTTTATAAAACTCTAAATTGCAAAGGAATTGTCATTACTTTTTGGTATTTATTAAGCAACCTCAAATGCGTCTTAATCAGTACAGAATTTAATTAAATAACAAGTGGGTGATGGATAAGTAAAGAAGTCACTTTCTGATCACACGATAAATTACTATGTTTAAACTATTTAGCACGTACTAATGGTGCAAATATTGCCTCAAACCTTAAAGCTTTTATTTAAATTGCAAATATATTACAGATCTATTAAAATCAGATAAATATGAAAACGAAAAAGGATTGTCACATTTTTCGTGTATTTATGAATGTATGAATATATTATTTATGAGTGTATTTTTGTCAGTGTATGCCCCAAACTGTCCAGCAACAATATTGGGGAAGGGTACATTACGGGAGGAGTTTTAGGGTTTCAAGTCCCATGCTTTCAAGTTGCACTAGAAAAATAAAAAAAACTCGCTCCAAGACTTTTACATCCGCTCTCTTAATCACCATCAAGTCTCCTCGTTTCTGTAAGCAGTTACTGCAAGACACGCAACAAACAGATTCGAACATCATCCCTCTCGCACAATAGCTGAGCTCGTTAACCCTGGCTACGAGATAGGCTCAACGCATATTCGTTCACAGAAAGTAAACAAGGCTTCAGAACATCAAGGTAAAGAAGAACGAATATGCGTTGAATGAAACGAACGAATTTCTAAATGAACGGATATATTTCAACGCATATTCATTCACATAGAAATCACTACAACATCCTTATGATTAAATTTTTTTGTAAGAAAGAAATTTAATATGAATTTACACTATTTATTCTCATTCAACCAAGTATATTTTGAAATATATATTTTATGCATTCAATGAATTTCAACACAGCAAAATTATATACCCCTATAATTTTAAATAAATCGACATTTATAGTTTACATGCGCTAAATAATTGTTTACAAATAAATTTACTAATATATTCCTATAAATGTTAAAAGTTAAACAGTTCTATAATATATTCCACTAAACAAACATTTTACAAAATTCTAAATTGCAAAGGAAATGTCATTAATTTTGGCATTTATTAAGCAACTTCAAATGTGTCTTAATCAGTACAGAATTTAATTAAATAACAAGTGGGTGATGGATAAGTAAATGAGTCACTTTCTGATCACACGATAAATTACTATCTTTAAACTATTTAGCACCAAGTAATGGTGCAAATATTGCCTCAAACTTTAAAGCTTTTATTTAAACTGCAAATATATTACAGATCTATTAAAATCAGATAAATATGAAAACGAAAAAGTATTGTCACATTTTATCGCGTAGTATTTATAAACACCTACAGTTTAATTAAATAACTTCAAACAACTTAATATTTTAATCAGTCGAAAGTCTGTGTAAACAGTTTGGTTCGTATTTAATTAAAAGTATTTTACTAGGTTAATAATTAATTGCCATTATTTATTTCTTTGACTTTATTAAATATGCAATTAAAATCATTTTGAATATTTTAAGTGTAAGAAAAATTACCACGTATAAATAATGTAATTGACATAATTAGTTGAGTAGTGCATAACAATTTTTATTCTCTCTGGTGAATAAATGAATCTATGTAATTAAAAAAGGATTTTTTTTTGTTCTTCGATGAATATGTAAGTAGAAAGATTATTTAAAGGAAATCCTTAAGACAATTTTGATTTTCAAGAAAGTAAAAAAAAAGTAATCAATTTGCATCAATAGGCTGCTAATTAGTATAATAATTTAAAATAAATTAACGCGTATTTTTATATTGTTGTTTTTTTTATGTAAACAATATAATTGAACTTGATTACTAATGAATGAAAATAGATTTTTGGATCACATTTGTTTGACTTAACATCACATTTGTTAACTTTGTATCACATTTGTATCACATTTGTTAACTTTGATAATTGTAAATCATCGAGTCGAACATAAATTATTCAATAAAATATAATGGTTTCCTAAAATTTAAATTAATTTTATAATGGTTTCCTAGAATTCCTAGAATTTAGAATTTAAAATTTAAATTAAATTTATTTAAATTACTTCATTCTTTTTTACTGAGTTTCTATCTGACCTTAAAGTTAACATGTTACGTTCTCTAACTGCGGTAACTCAGTTCAAAACCGCGTAAACAAGTTGAAAACCCTTTTCTACGCCTGATATGGGCATGCGAAATTTGTAGTCTTAAAAGTCCGTCTATTGTGTTTAACATTTGGTTTGATTTGTCGCTGTACGGTCATTTTATGCACACGTTGGGCTAATTAGACCAGGACCTACGATTTAATCAGGATTCCGAAAACACTAACAAACATTCATGCCACCGCCAGGACTCCAACCTGAAGCCTGTGGTACCAACGACAAAAGCGCTAGCCAATTGAAATCAGGTAGCAGTGTGTTTCAGGAGAGTGGAATATGCGAACCCCAAGATTCCGCTCCTGGGATTCGTCCAATCAATGAATATGTTTTGTAGTAAGCCATCCTAGGTAAAGCTGAATTTTGCTACGTTCTTGATATTGCAGCGATGAATGACCACGGATCATAAGTTTGGCGTTAGAGAAAAAAACATTATTATGTTTAATTAATTTTACTTAAGTGTGTATTGAAATTTTTTTCCACACAAAATATTTTTTAACATTAATTTAACTTATAAGGTTTAATTATTATTTTATTATTTGATGCATTGAAGATTCTGATTAAGTAATACATTAATGCCTCATATTATGTAATGCATTATCACTTAGGTAGATCTTTTAATCGCAATGATACTTCATTAAATTAAGTGCATTCTTTTCAAATTTATTATAATATATATTTGAACACAGACAATTAATTTCATTCATAGCTGCCGAAGAGAGCTCTAATTATTCAGATTAAACAAAAAATGTTTTTACAGATGCGTTAGATGGAAAAAAAAAAGATTTCGCAGAATTAAATTTATAAGTCCTGTTTTATTTTACTCAACTTACCTCAATATTTTTACTGAGTTTTTATCTGACCTTAAAGTTAGCCTGTTACGCTCTCGAACTTGGTGACTGAGTTCAAAACCCTATAAACGAGTTGAAAATTGAAGAGCTACCTTTTCTACATCTGGTATGGACACGCTAAATTTGTATCCTTAAAAGTCCCTCTACTGTGTTTGAGAAAAGTGGAATATGCGAACCTCCAAGATTACGCACCTGGTATTCCTCCACTCAAAGAATATGTTTTGTAGTAAGCCATCTTAGGTAATGTTGAATTTGCTACGTTCTTGATATTGTAACGGTTATTGAGCACGGGTCGTTTGGCGTTAGAAAACACACCATTATTATGTATAATTAATTTTACTTAATTTTTTTTTTTTCCAATGCAGCTGGAAAATACATAGACAACTACCTTTATGCCATAAGCAAGCGCTGCACCGACGTTACTCACTTAGCACTACCCAGGGGTGAGGGGGGCGTGTAACTTGAAGATAAGCTACGGACGTGGAGTAACAATACCCCAGCAACGCTCTACGATCATATTACGCCGGAACCTACGGTTTAAAGTGGATTCCGTACCATTACAAACATTCATGGCAAAGCCGGGTCTCATACCCGAATCCTGTAATATCAAGCACCAGAGCGTTAGCCACTCGGATCAGGCCCCATTTTAATTGAGTGTGTATTGAAATTTTTTCCCAACAAAATATTTTTTTTAGCATTAAGTCAATTAATACATCTTAATTATTATTTTATTATTCGATACATTGAAAAAGATTCTGATTACGTAATAAATTAATGCCTCATATTATGTAATGCATTATCACTTAGTTAGATCTTTTAATTACTTAAGAGAAATCGCAATGATACTTCATTAAATTAATTCCATCCTTTTCAAATTCATTATAATATATATTTGAACACAGACCATTAATTTCATTCAAAGCTGCCGAAGAAAGCTCTAATTATTCAGATTCCGCACAGAAAAATGTTTTTACGGATGCGTTAGGCGGGGGAAAAAAAAAAGATTCCGCAGAATTTAATTTATAAGTCCTGTTTAATTTTAAGAATCCGCGTGGTGAAAATAAAAGGAAAGTTTCATATCTCGTGCGGAAAAAGAAGAAATTGCAGTCTTAATAGTTCTAAAAAGTGTAAATGGTGAGCTTTGGAGGAGCTCTCAACTGAAAGATAAAGGCAGTGTGGCAGATTCTTTTGGTAATTATATGACGTGTATTATTTGCGTAATTAAGGCACTTTATCTCCATTTTATCAACAATCTAGCTGCATACCACAACCAGAAGCACAATTATTTCTTTGCGGACGCCTAGCGTAGCTTTACTCCAAGCAATGAAGGTGATTAAATAATAAAAACACATTGCAAGCACAGCACTATCTTTCTAGATTTATTTTCTTTTGTATCAATTTAAAAGGTTCTTGCTACCTTCCATCAGTTGTGCGTTAATTAGCTAACTAGAGATAATAATTGTTCTAACCTCTGTTTGCTTTGATCAAGATAGTAAGGGTTTTAAAAACATTCACACAAAAAGGTAATCTAAATGTTAAAAAATTGTTCAGGTGCTTTTGTAACACTGGTGCCAATAAAAATTTAAATGTTATAAAACCGAAGTATATTTGATATGCAAATACAACTTTTTTTTTTTTTTTAAGTTTCGGTCATTTTTTAATTCCTACTATTAGTTCACACTCTTCCTATATATATCTTGTTAAAATTTTTAATCGTTAATAAAATATTTTTATTCATCCACTCAAGTTCAGATGCATTTTTTTGAACTTGTAGTGGATGACGCTTGATGTTAATACAGTTTTTTTCAAATATTAATTCATTAATTAAATTTAATTAATTAATTTTAGTTTTTTTTAGATTTAAGTTGCATATATCTACCAATAGATGGCGCCAGATAAACTTAAAAAAAATGAATGAAAATTATTTATAAAGGAATTTCTGCATTATAGTGAAAAAAAAAATAGGAATTGACTTTAAAATTTTTTTTTATATTACTTGGTTTATAACATTTCATCATCATCTTCATCAGTAGCGCAACAGCTCCATGATGGACCTAGACCGTCTGCCAACTGGCAAATTTCGAGATAGTAGATGTTATTTATAATGTTTACATAGGTAAAATTAAACAATACAAAAAATTAGTTTTTTTTTAGATCTAAATTGTATGTATCTAATAATAGATGGCGCCAGATGTAAGATGAAAATTTCAACTTTATTTATAAAGGACTTTTCTGCAATATAGTGAAAAAAAGTAGGAATTGACGTAATTTTTTTTTTATATTATATTACTTGTTTTGTGTGCATCCACTTTTTTTTTTTATTATATTTAAATATCATTTAAGTGATTTGCATTAATGAGGTATAAAGTTTGGAAGATATTTTTATATACACAAATTTAAACATGAAAAATTAAACTTTAATAAGCCTTACTACAAGACTTATTTTAATAATACTTACTTAATATTAATAATGCTTACTTAATACTTACTTATTTTATCTTAATAAAGGAGGGATTAAATTTATAAAATGAAACAAGGAAAAAGTAATAATCAATAAAGATGCAATAAATACGTCATAATAACATTCTATAAAATACGAATGAATTGCAAGAAGAAAAAAAAAAAGAACAGTAATAATAATCAATATAATAATAATTAATTAATAAAAATTGATGTTTATATGTGTGCATATTCCAGAATAACTTAAAAACTATACTTAAAAGTTCAGTTTTCTTTTCCTAATTTACTATTTCGTTCTGAAAATTTGTAACAAAAAAGCTACGAAGAATATTTATTAACTATTTTTTAATTAAATAAAAACCTTATTTATTGCCCTCATATTTTCACGCTATACGATTTTGCCGTCCTTTAATACTGACTGCCATTACTTAAGTTATTGTAAAAAAATTAAATATACATATATCTCGAAAATTTAGAGTATTAGTTTCAGTTTATATTCCAAGCTAACAATATCATATTTTTACAAATAATTGCTTACAGATTAAAGTTGATTTTTTTTAGAATTCTTTGATAAGATTGATTGTTTTATTTAGTCAATTGATATTATTTAAAATCTAAAACCTTTAATTCTAGATAAGTTTGGTTATGAAAATTACCTAAACTTTTTTTTTGTCTTATCTATCTTGGATTGTCGGGTCGATAGCAACATTTATCACCAAACCTTAAAAGTTTTATTTTCCTTTACTGGGCAATGCCGGGTTAAATCTGTCAGTTGTAAATGAATAGTACACTAAAAAAAAACTGTGACTGTATTTCTTGAAATTCGTGCCAGTACATATTACTATTAAACATACTTGCATATATTAATGTTTAGATTCAGAAAAAATTCATTCGTAAAGAAAAAAAAATAATTTTGTTATTAAATTGAAATTTCTATTGCTATGCTTAATACAAATATTAGTTTAAAAATTCGGCAGCTTTGAAGGTCTTGTGTATAAATAACTTTTTAAGAAGTAAAAAAGAGCAAATTATATCTCAGTATGGAATCAGTCCACCCCCCTTTTTTTTTTTTTTTTCTTTTAGGACTTGGAGATTGAATAAATAATTCTGCTAATTTTCTTTTTTGTATTGTTTTAGTGTTTTGATAATCTTGGCATATTTTTCTTAGAAATAACATATAGTACACATATAGTATTTTTATGAAATATTGTTTAAAAGGAGATTATACAATTTGAGACCAGGAAAGCCGATATAAAACGATATAATATCAAAGTGATGTAATTATTACAGCCTAGAGTTAATGTATTGTTAAAAATAATATATAACATAAAATGGTTTCAAGAATATTATAAAATATAAATCCAGCATAAGTTGGAAAAATCCTGAATATATTAAAATGGAAACAAATAAATATATCCCTTGAAAAGCTTAAATATTTTATTTATTTATTTTTTAATATTTTTCAATTTGAGTGTGACAATTATGCATGAATTTGGAACTATGCAATGACTATGCATTTGAAAAAATATATTTATGAATTCTAAAAATGTGATTTCGATTGAAATTTTTGTTATGAACATGAACAAACATTTGTATTTCTGTAACATCTAAAACAAATAGCTTTACGTTTAACCGAAGGATTTTAATCTAGAAGAATCAAATTCAAATAATCTGAAAATTAGTTTCAAAATGTTTTCATGGTCATAGAACAAAAATTTTATTTCTAATTATTCTGAAAATTAATCCAGTTAATTAATTTGAGAATTTGGATGTTTAACATATTTTATCGTATTTTTTTTCCTATAATATAAAAATAATATATAACAATATATTTAATATATTTAATAATAACATTATATAATATATTTTATAATGATATATAACATATAATTTATTGCCGTCTCGTAGTCTGGTGTAAAGTATGCAGCAAGTGTGAGGAAGGGCTCAGGTTAAAAGCTGTTGATGGATTCAATTGCATTCAATGCTTTAGAAAAGTTGAGACTCGATGACGATTTTGACAACATGCGTATAGCGTTTCGCATCAATAATAAGCTTGCTAATGAGAATTTTCTCATTTTTCTCCATTCAACACGCAAATGCTGAGCAGTTAACCTTAACAGACCACCCATTCTTTATTCCTTGTATATTTGCTTGTTGCATAACAAAGTAGATCATAAGCCCATAAATGTTCATCATAAAAACAAAATTAAAAATTAAATGCTTAAAAATAAATTATTCAATAGAATGTATAGCAAATAGGATTTTTTTCTAAATAGCGCTAAATCCGTAAAAGAAATTTATTTCCTTTTAAAAATAACATTTTTAATACAGAAGATTGTATTGTTGCTATAGATATATAATAATAATAACACGAACAATGTGATTAAAAAACATTTATCATTGGATTTAACACAAACAATTATTTTTTATTGTACATTTCCCTTTTGCATTGCTTTTATAGAAATTAATTGATAAGAGAATATCAGAATAATTCTTTATTTCCTTTAAAAGCAAAAATTTTTACTTTTTTTGTGAAATTTCACGGTGTTATGAACACTACAAGAAATTCGCATTCTTTTTCTCAACTTTTTTCCTTTCATTTTCTTTTCTTTTTTTTTTTTTATATGCAAGGTTGAAAAAGATGCGAAACGAAATATTCGGTTAATCTAAGTTTTTAAATACTTTTCACATATTTCCGAAAATTAAAAATGCGTAAGTAATTTTTCTGACTACACTCTTAAAAACCCCTTCCTTGAGATTTATTTAAATTAACGCACTTTTTTATTGTTCTTTTAAGTGCATCGTAATGCCTTTAAGAAACTGAATTTCTAAATATCTCTTACCTTTTTATTCCATTCGCTGTGAAGTGATAAAAAAAAAAAAAAAACTTTTAAATAACAAAAATTTTCACAAGAAAACTGAAAAAAAAAAAAAAAAAGAAAGAAGAATAAAAGAAGGTAAAAAAAAAAAAAAAAAAAAATGCCGAATTTCACTTGACACATGAAAACTTGCAACTACTTTTATAAATGCAGAGTGAAAAATTTCACCTGTCTGAGATAAACTGCTTAAGTTAGAAAATTCACTTTATAATGTCTCTGTGGTTTAACCGTTTTTTTTATTTATTTATTTTTTTTTTTAAGGTTCCAAACAACATCGAACAAAAAGTGCAATATTGCCACAAGCAGAATCTAATTACGCTAGAATACACCCATCAATATTTTTTAAACACATAAAAGTCCTGGTACCTTAGGCAACATTGTTAATTACAATTAAAAAATGTTTCTCAATACTTGTTAAACATAAGTAATTAAACCAATTAATAATTTAAATGATGCCCCAACGGATCTCTCTGCTTTTCATTGACTCTTTTCAAAAGATTCATCTGAAGCAATTCCGAACACAAATAAATAAAACACGCCATTTTTTCCCTCTATCTTTCTGTGTTTTTGTGCATTTTTTTCTGTCTTTTCGCTCTGTTCGTTTCGTTCCATTCAATTCAAACACAAGTTCTAAAGAAGCGAGGCAGCCAACCAACCTTCAGATAATAGAATAAAGACTTAACAATTGTTTTCTGTTTATTTTCAAAAACAACGAAAGGATGAGGACCAATTAATGAAGTTATACACTGGTGCCTAAAAACGAAAAGCAATAAAAGCTGAAGGAAGGCAAATTGAATCGATCATGTTTTAAAAGAGTTCAATAAGTGAAAAGAGTAAGTGTAATAATAGCAATCCTCTCCAGCTATTGATGTATTAAATTTCACACGCGCTGGATCTGCAGGTAGCTTAGATTCACTGTTTAATGAGAGAATTTGAGCTTTTACACTTGTCATTATAAAGTTTGGGAAGAGGGGAGTAAATTAATGAAATTGTATTCTCTAGGGGTGTTGGTTCCCTAATTAGCAGCAAGACAAATAGGAGTTAAAGGACTCATTGAAGTACTAACGGCATGTATAACAAAGGACAGGAGTTCTTGTTGTTAGATAACATACTTTTATTCGACAATTTCAGGGTTTTTTTTTCTCTTGTTGAAGCAAAAATACGTCATTAAATATATTCAAATATTCTTTCATTAACCATAATTTGCTTCTAGGGTAAAAATAAATGTTATTTGAAATGTTGAATAGAAATACAATGTTTTTGTATAACTATAGAATAGTTATGCTTTATTGATTTATTTGTTAATACTAATTAAGGTGAAATGAATTGTGTTTCATGGTAAATTGCCTAGAAGCTAATATTTGCAAATTGTTAGAATGGGAGATTTTCAATAAACAGCAATAAAAGGATAAAATTAGTAGATTAATATAGAATTTTAGAAGCTTCTATTCATATCGGAAGAAAATTAACCTAAAAGGTTGGCCTGCATTTAAAAAGAGTTACTTTATGATAATATAATTTCTGTTAATTCTTTGTTTACAAAAATTTATCAGTAGATGTTTTGTTGCTTATAAAAAATCAAAGTTCGTAGGGAAAATGTTAAATACACAAAAAATACCTATTTGGGAAACTACTTGATTTTCTTTATTTATGAGCAATTTATATCAAAACAGTGCAATTCAAAAACAAGTTCGTGGCTTTTGATAATGGTATTAAGATTCCATGATACGTATTTTGTACTTAAGTACAAATTTATCCAACTTTTTTTGTGAAAACGGGTGGAATATTTAAACTATTCCAATTAAAAGCTAATTGTGAAAAACAATCAATATATTTTCTATGTTATACAATTTAATTCTAATTTCAATGAAAAGTTTAGTTTTTTAAATGCTGTATCTTATTGTATTCCATATGAACTGATTAAAAAGCTAATAGAATTTCATTATGTTTCTTTTCCAATATGAGAGCAATTCTTTGCTGAACTGAACTGAACTGAACTGAAGTATGATTACTAACCAAACTGAATACGATTCTTTACAAAATTGAACCATGATTACTAACTAAACTGAATACAATTCCTTAAAAAATTGAAGTATGATTAGTGTGAATAGACAATAATTAACTAATTTAATTAGAACATTTTAAAGAATTTTTATTATTTATATCAAGTTTATTCATTTAATGTTCATATCTTAAAAGTTAAATTTAAAATAATATTTAAATAAAATTTATTATGATTCTTAGAGCTTCAGTGGTAAAAGTGGGCATTTGATTGATGCAATGCATTTTAAAAAATCCCAAATTAAATTTATACTTTTAGGTTTAAAAAACTTTAAAAACTATCCCGTGACCTTTAAAGATATTGTTGATGTTAAATCGACTGATTCAGAAGAATAATATATCTTTAATGTTTAAAAATATTGGTATTGTAAAAAATCAAAAAGTTTTTAATGAGGAAAAATTCAATAACTTCAGATTTTTCTACAGTTAAAAATAATATAAAAAGAAAAAATGAAGAAACCAAACAACTTCATTTAAGAAGAGAAAGTTCACTTTTCTAAAACATCTAAGAAATGGATTATTGCAGAAAGGATTGAAATAAAATCTCACAGACTTTAAATTTAAAACTTGAAATTAAATACGTAACAAATATAATTAAAGTTGAAGTAAACAACCATTAATGGTAGCCATTCCCTAATACTTCTACAATAAAATTTCTTAAATATAAAATATATAATATGTTTTTCTAACGATATATTTTTGTCCCAGAAATGCTAGTATTAATTATTAGAATTTAATTAATTTTTGCTAATATTTAAAATGTTTTTCATTATTTAGATCTTTGAGTTAGAGCAATTTTAAGCTAATGAATAAACAAATTGAATAATATTTGTTGAAAGTAATTTTCTTTGTAATTTGAATGATAAATAAATTTATACCTTACAAGTATATTTCTAATAAGAAATTTATCATTCATTCTCTCTTTTATCATTTCTTCCATATCCTACATTACTATTATGACAATAATTTTGAAGAACTTCACCAACAGAAATGTTTTATGTTATTAAAAAGATGTGTATTTGTTAAACAGTTTTAGTCTCATTTAAAACTTCATTTAGATTCAATCATCTTATGTTTTTAATATTTAAAAAGAAGTTTAAATTAATAACATGCAAATATAATCACTAAACTTTCTTGAAATTTGCAACACAATTGAGAAATTTATGAGTGATTTAAGTGTTTTAAAAATTATCTTAATTACGAAGGGTTTGCAAGAAATAATTTAAAATTATATTTTTTTCAAATTTAATTCTTCTGATTCTACTAATTGTGAAAAACAATCAATATATTTTCTATGATATAAAATTTGATTCTAATTTCAATGGAAAAGTTCATTTTTTTAAATGCTACATCTTATTGAATTCAGTATGAATTGATTAAAAAGCTAATAGAGTTTCATTATATTTTTTCCAATATGACAGCAATTCTTTACTGAACTTAAGGATGATTACTAACTAAACTGAATATAATTCCTTACAAATTTGAAGCATGATTAGTGTGAATAGACTGATACTGATATTTTTATTGCTCTCCTGATATTTTTTACTGATACTGATATTTTTTATTGCTCTCCTGATATTTTTACTGATACTGATATTTTTTATTGCTCTCCAGCATTTTCATGTCTCATGGCAGAAACACAGAAAAGTTCAAACATGCAACATCACTTTCGAGAATAGACTCTTTTTATCGTTACTGAAGTAATGACAGCAACAAATACTGCTAGTGGATTCACGTCTGAGTTCTATACCCTACATTTTATATTAGGGGCGATTTTTAAAATTTAAAATCTGAAAAATATTCTTAAATTAAATTAAAAATCAAAAAAATTTATAATTTAATTTTATAATAATAAATAATTAATTAAAAAATAATTTTAATCTAATTCATAATAATAATAATAATAATAAAGAAAGGGTTGCATTTTTACTTCTGTTCAATGTTATTAATAAAAACTGAAATCTGCTCGGCAAATTTCACCTTATCATGTGTGAACATTGGAGAACGGATGAATAGACTCAAGAATATGTGAATGTTTAATAATGCACGAGATATATGAAGCAATTGATTGGAATACTACAAGAATGGCCAACTTCATATAGATACATGTATATAGCAATATTGAATATATCAAGAACTTCCTGAAGAATGAATTGTTTAAGAATCTCTAAAAGAATATACAAAAGTATGATAAATGTCGTCGCAAATGAAGAATGAAGTATTCCAAATTCTACAAGAAACGTTATCACATACAATGCCCAAAAGAATATATCAAAGTTTAAAAATTCTAGGCATAAATGAAGAACTCTCGATATTCTGTAAGAAACATTATAAAATTCAATAGCCAAAAGAATATATATATAAATTTAAATATTCTAGGCATAAATGAAGAATGGCGTATTCCAAATTTTGCAAGAATCACTATCACATTCAATAGCGAAGAGAATATATAAAAGTTTAAAAATTCTTGACATAAATGAAGAATGAAGTATTCTAAATACAATGAGAAGCACTATACAGCTCAATGGTCATGGGAAAATGCAAAAAGTGATAAATATGAAACTTCAAGAAGGAATTGATCAACGCACTACGAGTACTTATAGCCATTGGATATACAAATGTTTAAAATCCCAAGCCAAAACGTGAAAAGTGCTACAAAACCATACTACAAAACACTTCAAGCAAAAATCCAAATTCTCCAGAAAATTCCTGAGGATTAACGTTATTCAGGAATCATTTCAAGAGTCAAGAGGCCCAAACTAACATTTTTCCGCCAAAATTTCCAAATTTAGAATGGAGTTGTATTTGCTTGCTGCACTTTTTGGATTGTGCTACGAATCCCTAACCAGGACATCATGTTCACACATGATAACAAAAGGTGTACTTTCCACTGAAATATTTATGAAGTTTGTGTTTGATTAAATAAAAATAAATAAATGAATTAATTAATTAAATTAAATAGTTAGTTTATTTCCCGTTAACAAAAAAATATGATTTAAAATATTTTTTTTTACTGTTTCTGTGAAAAATATAACAAAAATAATAATAATTCATAACATATATTTTAACTGTTATATAGAATACAATAAACTAAATATACATATTTTTGTATTTTACCCTTCAAATCTATAGATGAAAATATTTTCATGTATTTATGAATTAAATTGAACTCTTGCAGTAATTGTGTCACAAAAATTCTATTTAACTCCAAGTAAGGCAAATACATTTCACTAATTCATTCAGTAATAGTTGAATCACCATCAAAGCATAAATCTGTGTTTATTATAAAGGATAAAAGTTTAAATTCTTAATGAAGTAATTTTTAAATACATAAACACGTATCCTAAAATTGAAAAGTCGTCACATATTGTATGAGGCGTTTCAATTACAAGCGTGAACATGAAATAAAAATAGCATTCGTTAAATACACTAACAGGTATCCTAAAATTGAAAACTTGTCACATAATAACTGAGGCGCCTTAATTATAAGTGTGTACACGAAATAAAAATAAATGTATTTATTAAACCTGTACACCTGTGTACCGGTTTTTTAACCTGTTAAACAGGTAAAGTTAAACAGGTATCCTAAAATTGAGAACTCGACAAATATTTTCTGAGGCGTCTCAATTACAAGCGTGAACATGAAATAAAAATGGCGTTCGTTAAATTCACTAACAGGCATCCTAAAATTGAGAACTCGTCACATATTATTTGAAGTGTCTCAGTTACGAGCGTGAAAAAAGTAAAAATAACATTCGTTAAATACATAAACAGGCATCCTAAAATTGAGAACTCGTCACATATTGTTTGAGGCGTCTCAATTATAAGAGCGTACAAGAAGTTATACACTCAAGAGCCAAAACATTATGACCACCCCTACATTTTGCAATGAACTCGCCTGGATGACATGGAAGGCACGTGATCAGGTGGAAGTGATATTTAATGCTGTTGGAGAGTCTGAAGAATCATTCTTTCCCTTACTTCTGCGTGTGATGGGAAAGACTGCGTATCTAAGCGACTTTGATAGATGGCAGATTGTAATGGCTTGAAGGCTCGGAACAAGTATTTCCGAAACTGCCCGACTCGTGGGTTGTTCGCGATCTACAGTTGTTAATACTTATGCAAAGTGGATGAATGACGGTGAAACCAGCAGTAGACGACATGGTGTTGGACGTGCACACGCTATAAAAGAAAAAAGCCGTCGGAGACTGTCTCGCATGGTGAAGCAAACCCGGAGCCAAACAGTGGCTCTGCTGGCAGCCCAATACAAAGCAGGGCCAAGTAGAATAGTATCGGACACTGTTGGATATGGGGCTACGCAGCAAACGTCCCACTCGTGTGCCTTTGCTGACCAAGCGTCATCGCCAACTGCCCCTGCGCTGGGCCTGGGAACATCGTGACTGGTCCATAGATCAGTGGGAGAGAGTTGCCTGGTCAGATGAATCACGGTTTGTCATTCATCACGCCGATGGCCGTGTCAGGATACGCCGTCTTCCAGGCGAACAGTTGCTCTCTCAATGTACAGTAGGTCATACACAGGCCAGTGGTGGCGGTATTATGCTTTGGAGGACGTTCTCTTGGGCGTCTCTGGGACCCGTGGTTGTGGTAGAGCAGACCATGAATGCTACAGGGTATCTGAACATCATTGCGGACCAGTTGCACCCTTACATGGCCTCTGTTTTTCCTGCTGGAAATGGAATGTTTCAACAGGACAACGCCCCTTGTCACAAGGCTAAAATTGTGTTGGTGCGGTTCCAGGAACATGATGCTGAATTCCAGTTAATGTCCTGACCGCCTAACTCACCGGATCACAATCCGATAGAACACATCTGGGATGTCCTGGGACGGCAGCTCAGAGTTCAAAGACCACCAATTCGCAATATCTCGGATTTGCGTGACCGTTGCTTAAACAACTGGTACAATCTGTCTCCGGCCTCAGGACTTGTGCATCCATGGACTTGTGGCATCCATGCCAAGACTGGTTGAAGCTGTGTTGCGCGCCAAAGGTGGGCCAACTCGTTATTGACAGGTGGTCATAATGTTTTGGCTCTTGAGTGTACATTAAATAAAGTTATTCATTATATATTATAAAGTTATTCATTAAATATATAAACAGGTTTCCTAAATTTGAGAACTCGTCCAATATTTTCTGAGACGTCTCAATTGCAAGCGTGTACACGAAGTAAAAATGACGTTATTCATTAAATACATAAACAGGTAGTGTTAAATAAATAAAAAAATATCCCAAAATTAGAAATGCGTCACATATTGTTTGAGGCGTCTCAATTACAAGCGTGAACGTGAAATAAAGATGTCATTCGTTAAATACACTAACAAGTAACCTAAAATTAAAGATGGCATTCGTTAAATACACTAATAGGTATCAAAATTGAGAACTCATCACATATTATTTGAAGTGTCTCAGTTACAAGCGTGAAAAAAAGTAAAAATAACATTCGTTAAATACATAAACAGGCATCCTAAAATTGAGAACTCGTCACATATTGTTTGAGGCTTTCAATTATAAGAGCGTACAAGAAGTTATGCATTAAATAAAGTTATTCATTAAATATATAAACAGGTTTCCTAACATTGAGAACTCGTCCAATATTTTCTGAGACGTCTCAATTGCAAGCTTGTACACAGTAAAAAAAAAATACGTTATTCTTTAAATACATAAACAGGTAGTATTAAATAAATAAAAACATATCTTAAAATTGAAAATTCATCACATATTTTCTGAGGCATCTCAATTACAAGCTAAATACGAAGTAAAAATAATGTCCTCCAAATTTCAAAAATCCTCCAGACATTTAATGTTTTCCAATTCAGTTTCGAGTTCAATGATCACATAAGATGAGAATCCTTGGTTCATTTCCGAGGAGGGGAAAATATCAGTTTGGAGGGAAGAATGATTCTGATTATTTATACTCTCGTTGTATTTTCTAAAACGAGTTGCTTCCTTTCCTTTTTTTCATATAGACGCTCGTAATTTACAAACTTTGATTTGCCGGAACTTCATTTGTCGACTGTGGGTCTTAAGAGATTCTCTCGAGACTGCTGTATCTACCCGAGGCTCTGCTTTCTTCCTTATCTCTAATGAAGCGTATTTTTCTTCTCCTCAAAATATAGAAAAACTGGATTAGAGGAACACTATGCCAAGTCAAGACTCGGCGTCTTTGTCTCAACTGTGTCTAAAAAACGGATCCAGTTTTTAAACATTTTCTTTTTTTCGGATGCGAGGTTTTTAAATAAATTACTTTATGGACAGGAATTTTTTTATGTCTGAATATTTAAAATTGATAAATTATAAAATGCCTTTATTGATAAGAAAAATGTCAAAAATTAACTTTAAACGTTTTTTTATGTAAAGCTACATATGCTTTTTTTCAGTATGATTGTAAATATATGTACTTTTATTTGTAGAAGTAATAAAACAATAATTAAGTCGAGAGTTGTAATAAGGCAAAATAAGTTCTAGGTAGATGACATTGTCATTTTTTAACCACAGACGATCTTAAGTTTTCTCATCTATAAGTAAAGTGGCATGCTGATTTGGAACACATTTTAAAAGCCTTTTAGTAGTTTTACCGAAAGTGATACAAATCTATGTCTTATTAAAAGATAATATATTCATGAAATCTGTCTATACTGAAATAATGGAAACATACGTCTGCCTATCAGTTTTAAATACCTTCAATTAAGCGTCACTATGTTCCGAAAATGAATCCTTCTTTCTTAAACCATTTTTGTTAATTCTAAAGAACATGGTGGGAAATGGTGGTAAAGAATTCACTGTAATGTATTATAATTATTTTAATATTGTTTTCTGCAATTATATTTATTTCATTGATATTTTTGCTCTTTGCATAATAAGGTGTTATTTATAATGCATATAATTTGCATGAACAGTTGTTATCCAAATTTAAGTTTGCTAATCGAATTTTGTGTAAGATTATTTATTGCAAACTATTATATTAATGTATTTTTAACCTTCTATGCCCTTTATAAAAAATTCATTGAACAGCCATTCCTCTGTCCATTCACTATTTTTTTAATTCATCAAGAACTTCATGTTTCGACAAAAAGTTCTTCCATTTATGGCATATTTATATATTGTATATATTGGCCTTTATTTTCTGTCAAGACAATGCGTTTAGGAATGGGTGACGTCCCTGAGATGAAATATCGTACTGGGAAGTTACCAAAATTTCCCATCGTTTGACTGTAATTTGTTTCTGCAAAAATCTTAATAAATCCCCTGTATGTCTCTTGAATTTTCTAGATTTAAATGAACCAATGATAGTGACAATGAACCAGTTCTATTACACGTTTTTCATTCATATATTCCCTCGTTTCATATTCCCTCATTCATATATCCTCGTTTTTCATAAATTTATTCAAATCGATACACATCCTCCTTGCCTTCAGTACTATACGGAGCCAATTCTCTCCATATCAATTCAAAACTTAAAAGGTAATTCAACTTCAGGCACAATCATACAGTTTGGTATTAAAAAGAAAACTAATACGAATGATAATCATAAATTATGTTTCAAATTTAAATACAAGTGATAAAGGGTGAAAAAAGATGCAATTCTTTTTTTTATTAATTATAAATTATTGAAAAACTTTAATAAATGAACACTTGACTTTTTTTTTCATGCATTCTGCATTTAGCTGGTTAATGAAAAATTTCTTAAATTAAAACCTTACATTTGAGCAGACAGCAATTGTTTAAAAATTTATGTGACTTGTACATGAGTGAAATTCTATTTATATCACTTCATTATATCTACCAAAATATTTAACAGCTCTATTCTAAGTTGCAACCTCTGAGTAAAGAATTACTTGAGCTAATAACATATAAAAGGATTACATATAACGTATTAAAGTAATCTGACACTCAAGCCGTATTGGTTAAAAAAAATAAATGAAATCGATGGCTTAGATATTGTAGACATAATCTGCTGATATCTTTAAATATTAGCATCTTGTATTACCTTTTAAACGAATATATCTATTACAGCAGCGTTGTTTACATTTCTTAGTAATAATAATTCTAAACAGCAATAATAATTTTAATTAATAATAATTCTAAATAGTAATAAATTTAATTTTAATTTAATAATAAATCTAATCAAATATAATAATTTTAATTAATTAAATAATAATAATTTTTCTTAATAATAATAATTTCATCAATTTCATTGTAAATATAATTTTTTCTTACTAGGAACTCATAAAAATCACATTTTAAAATTTTTTTATGTATCAAAAGTTTAGTTTTATCAAAAGTTTTAATAAATATTTTTTAATAGTATCAAAATTTGAAATTTCTTAAACTTAAAAATTTCTTTTTAGTTACACCATTTATCTTCGTAATATAACACAGAGTATTAAAAGGTATAAAACATTTCTTCTCTTTTCTTTCGTTTTTTAGCTCAATGTCTTTCCATTTTAATATTTTTAAACCAAAAGAATTTTATTGAAGTAGCAAATATTATGAAATGTTAATTCTATGCTTTCAACACAAGGAATTGTAACGTCGGTTGGAGCGAAGGCTTCGAAATCTCCCTTCAATTTTTCGTATACAACTGGCATTTATACATTCTTTTCACTATGTTGCTTCAGAAATATGGCCATTTTATTTCATTAAACAATGGGACAAAAGTACGAAAAAATGGAAAATCGGTGACATTTAAATTATATTATTTTCGGTTGTTACTTAAATAAAAAAGACATTTGATGTTAATTTTATTTCTAATAATGAATCCCATTTTCTAGAATAAACCAGTTTTTAATATATTATTTTCAGTAAAAATAATATATAAAATATAATTTCTACAAAATTGGTTTTTAAATATGGTCGAAGTTTATTTTTAAGGAATTAATCTATTATATGCTTTTTTTTTTGATAAATTTATTAACTTTTTATAAACCTTTTAATTAGGTTTTGATATACTCATTAGGGAAAATATTAATAAAGACCATTTTCTTTAGTTAAATTATTGCTCTAAAAAATTAATTATAATTATAAATGGTAAATTTTTCAGTTCTTCAGAAAGCTTTTTTAAGGTACGTAATTTGAAATTGAATGAAATAAATTTTAGTATTAGTTACAAATTTCTGTAATATTCTTTGTCTTTATGAGTGCAGCTATTGTTACAAATGACAATGCTTTTCCATCTTAATAATTCTGTATTTTAAAATTATTAGCTCAATTAATATAAAAAAATATTTCTGGCAAGTAAAAATAAAAAACTGAGAATATAGAAAAGAAATGTAATTTTCATTAATGTATTGTTTGTTTTTAAATCTTTTCATCACTTTTATATTCATTCTTTTTTGCAATTTTCAAATAGAAAAATTGGTGAATTTTAGAATAAAAAATCAATTCTCTTTCCCTATAAATATTTACATTAAGAAATTGTTTGCCTAAATTTTGTATTTAAATAAATTATTATATTTTCATGATGAATTTGATACGCATCACGCTGAATTACATGATAATTTTTTGTTACAAAATTAACTTATATTATAAATTATTTTAATTATAATCAAATAAAAGAAATCCTACAAAAAAATCTGATTTTTTTCATAGCCATTTCATGAAGTTATATTAACAAATTTGAACTATCTAAATTCTGCAACCATCTTTTAAATTAATAATAATTGAAATAGTTTATTAAATAGATATTTATATCATTACTAATTTATGGAACATTAGAATTACACAACAATACTGGAACAATACTAAAAAAAAAAAAAAAAAAACCTGCTGTATCCGATATCGTCAAAACATATATTTGGAAACAAAGGCGAATATATTACTATTATATTGTTAAGTAATCGGAATATAAAAGAGTATCATGTCATCTCACAATTATTGTGATTGATTGAAAAGAAATCCAATTGTTCTGGTTACTTTTTTCTGAGAGTAACCAACCTAGTTTCAGTATTTGAAGAACTCACAACGCAGAATAATTGAATAAATTTGAATTTTTGTTTTTTTATCTATGTATAAATATGACGTGTTTAGAAAAAGTTTTAAATAACAAATTTATACTGCTATCGGGACATATTACACTAAATTCTAGTAATAATAATTAAAATAATTTACTGAATAGATATTTATCATGTCATTACCACTTAATAAAACATCAAAATTATACAACAATATGGAAACTGTGCTACAAAATCAAAAAATTCAGAAAGAGTTCTCTGATTTTGTGAATACATGCATTTGGAAAACAATGACGAATATATTACCATTATGTTGTTAAGTAATCGGAATATAAAAAGAGCAGCATGGCATCTCACAAGCAATGTGATTGATTGAAAAAAGTCCAATTGCTCTGGTTTCTTTTTTCGAAGAGTAACCTAGTTACAGTATTTGAACAACTTAGGTATAACGCAGCATGATTGAATAAATTTGAATTTTTGAAGATTTATTTTTTTTTATTTTGTTTTTAAAAAAAAACTTATCTGTGTATAAGAATATCGTGTATAGGAAGAAATTTTAAATAACAAATTTATACTGTTATTGGAATATATTTTATTAAACTTTTGTTACACAATAGTGATCTAATTTAAATCATGTCAATATTATTATTTTTATTTAATTAATTATTTTTGAGATAATTTCTAGTCAGTTCATTAATATTATATGTTCATCATTATATGTTCAGTCATTAATATTCATATGTTCAGTCTTTTTCTTTCGGAAAACTTTAATGAACCTTTCACTAGAGGAAATATCAATAAATTGCTTTTAAATTTTTTATTGCAATCTTTATAACATTTGCTTGCAAATAAAATTACAAATGATGTCTATTTATGAATTCTGAAATATTTCTCTCATACTCATCATAAACCCTTAATGATCGGTGATGTTATACTACTAAAAAGATAAATACAATACCGTTTAAATATTTGAAAATGATTAAATAAAATATTTGCAGAATATTTTTTGGCAGAACAGATAAGAATAACATGCCCGGAAAAAATCTGCATTTGCCTGACAATTCACAAAAATTCTGAATGAAATTGTCCTTGTATTTTAATGATCATTTTATTTTATTTATATTCATATTATTTCTATTTCCTCCCCTGATTATATTTTAAACCCAGAGCAAATATCGTGAAATTTACAAACTCTGTGAAATTAAAGAAAAGTTTTCTACATCTATTCATATCTTTTTAAACTAAATGAATGTAAATTTTGCATCAGAGTTTTCAAAGAACGTCAATTCATATGTGAAAAGCAACTGTGACCGAAAATACATTGGGCACTTCTGATAATTCTGAAGAAGGTCGCACTAAGTTTGAACATTAAGGATTTTCCCAAAGAAATCTAAATTTTCCCAAAATATTAATGAGGCATGTAATGATTCATCACTTTTTTTTTTTGCTCATCCAATATCGCTGTTTTCCCTCTAATCTTTCCCTGAACATTTTGTAAAACAGAATCTCACTTTTTATGTAAGAAATGGCCTCTGAAATAAAAAAAACAAAACAAGGTGATTAATTAAGCGATGTTTGAAATGTTTTAAAATTACAATGGCCTTAAATGAAACAAGATGTTCACTAGCCGGAGGCTTCTTGTTGAAAAAGACAACAGTTTTAGTAGTTTTTCTGAAGCATTTGATTCCAGCAATTTCACCTTATCTGAAGTAATGATTTCTTGTTGAGAGATATGTTAAATAATTACTTAAAGGAAAACAGTAAGTTATTATTTGAGCTGAATTTTTTTTTAATGTGACCTTTGTGCTGTGTCAGATGCAGGGTCAAAATTCAAAAAGGAAGTCCAATTAAAACACTTATTAAAATTTGTTATTCGCAGTGTATTAAAACTTTCTTTCTAACTTAGTGTATTGTAAATAAGATTTGAACAATTTTTTTAAAGTCTCCCTTTGGGTTTTTGTTTCAATTTGTTTTGCTTAGAAAAGACAGCAGTTTCACCTTTTGTCTGTAATAATTAGCATTTACAAAGTTTGGTGATTTCTTTTATTATTCATAAAATAACTTGAGTTCAGAAAAGTTGTGAAAAAGTATTTAATTAAGCAGAAGTTTTTTTTTTTTTATGTATATATTTTTTAATTTATTTTAATTTTAAACTCTTCAGACGTCTGCAAATTACTTGTTATGTCACTTTAAATTATTGCTTTACTTTTCAGCATTTGAATTTATTTATACTTGAAAACTACAAAAAGAATATATGTTTTAAATTGTCTAATATAGTAAGAAAAAAATAATATTTCTTATTTTTATACAACTAGAGGAAAGTTATTTTCACTCTTCCAATTAAAGCAATTCTAATAAATTGAATTTATGTTCAATAAAGATAAACTTCAAAGTGAAGATTTTTAATTTTATTTCTTACTATAAAATTTGTGATCAACTATCAATAATAGCTAAACAAATATAAATTATTGCCATGTATTATATTTTGTTATATCATTATAATAGATTTAAAATAAACGCTTTTAATAAAAATGCTATAATTTTAAAAAGGTGCCTTAGTCTATGGAATAATGGATCACAAATGATCTTAACTTAAATTCCAGGTAATTTCTAAGTAATTTTAATGTACAAAATTATGATTTGTGATGATTTTGAAAAAATTATCATTTTATAATTACATCAAAAAGTGTTTCTGATATAATCATAAAATAATAACACTTTTTAAAAGTACATACAAATATTTTACTTTAAAATCAAGATTTTCAAATTGAAAAAAAAAATATGTTAGTAAATTGCAAAAAGAAGTCAGTGCATTCTCATGCTGTAGAAAAAGTAAAAGCCTTGATAATTTAATCTCAAAATGCTGAAAAGATTGTATTTTGTTTCATGCTTTATTTTTAAATTCTAGCATCGTGAATTGATATTTTCTATTGAAAGTAAAATAATAATAATGAAATGTAATTTTCTTAATTCTGGAATCATTTAGAGTTCCAAAGATAAAGAATGATGAATAGAAATTGTTAGAAGATTTGATACTTCATACCTGAGAAATTGGATATAATTAAAGATGGTTTTTATGGATTGAAAAAATGATATAGCTAAGAATTTAAAATGTTTACTATTTCATGTATACAAATGCAACAGAGAGTATAATTAAACTATTTGGATCTAACAGTAACCCATTTGGATCTAGCAGTAACCCATTTGGATCTAACAATAACCGATTTGAATTCAGCAGTAATTCATTTGAATCTATTAGTAAATAAATTAGATCTCATTGAAACGTTTTATTCAATGCTTCTCTATAGTACAATAATTTTTAACTAATAAAAAATAATTCTCACTTAACATTACAAGAATTATATACTTAAATATCAATATAAGCCATTATATACCTTTAGCGTCATTGAACTATGTACAAAACTTCATAAGTATTTTTTACGTAAAGGAAAAAATATGAGAAAAGTCGAAATTTTTACCTAATAATAGGAAAATCATCAATTATATTTTATTACTTTTAGAATGATTAATTTCATATGTATTTCTTTTTTTAGTAATTAATTAATATTGGTTACTAGAATACTACGAATTTGCAAGAAAAATATTTAAAAGTCACAATTAAAATATTAATAATTAATATTCGTAAATGCAAACATATGCATGAAGTTACCAGTAATGTTTCCACTATTTTTAAGTAGCATAACAAAGAGCAAAGAAAATTTAATTAAAAAAGGCTAATTAATTTTTTTATAATATATAATAATTTTTAAATAGTACATTAATTAAAAAAAAAAAAAAAAAAAAAAAAAAAGATGAAATATACATAAGTAATGTTTAACCTAAAATTTCTGTAATTATCTAAAATATAACTGATTTTAATGGTAATATCACATTTGTGATTGTTTTTATACCACTTTTATATATTAAAAATTTACAAAATTTTATTTTAAGGAAATTAATAGATCATGAAGATAAACCACTATTTTGATTGAATATTATTTTCTTTAAAAATAATTTTTTTTTAACCCCAAAGAACTTATTTCTGTTCATAATTAATTTAGGGGATATTCGTATAAAAAAATTTTTTATGTGATAAATAACATGTATATAAATAATTTAAATAAGTATTCAATATTTATAAAAGTTAAGAATTTTAAATCTGCAGGGGAATATTTTTTGTCTTGATAAAATTTTTATTCTACAAAAAGAAATATTTTATCTTAACTATTTATGTAACATTGAATTTTAATATCATCATTTATCTGAAAAAAATTTAAATTATGAATGGTAATAGTTTTCATCATATTTTGCAATAAAGTAAAATTAAAAACGGTATCAATATCATTTAATATCAGTGTATTTTTATGGAAATTCTAATGTATGCAATAATAAGTCATAAGTGTATATTTTTTCTTCTTTTTTTTTTATAATACTGAAATATACAGCAATTTGCCAAATTGATATTTTCTGAAAAATTTAATATATACAAGAAATATTTTCATTATTTTTTTTTACGTTAAAAGTAAGAAAAAAAAAAAACATCTTTATTAAAAACAAAACAACTGCAACATTTTTCGTAACATTATTTTTCATTAGTTGTTCAGGAAAATTTATTTCCTCAACAACTAACGAAATTGTATATTTTTAATTTGAATTTATGAACAAGTGGTTCTTTTTTCTTAAAACATCATCAGTATTATTCATATTGCGAATTTATTTTAAGGGTTCTATTTCTGTACTTTTTCCAATATATATTTCTTTAATGGGAAAACATGGAATTTATTAGAACCCATATAAATGAAAACGTTATTAAATTAGGCAAATGGAAATCGAAAAATAAAAAGAGGAAAAAGAGGTGGAATGTAATTGTTTTTACGATTCAATTCTGGAACCAGATTCTTCAGGAAATCGAAACGGAGTATAACTTTATAATGAAAACGGCATTCCAGAAATCGCCTTTCTGGAAATTGAATTCTCTACAATTGTATATTAACCTCTTAAAACTCTTTGCATTTGCATGCCAAGCATTACTGTGTTCGAAGTCAGCGCGTTCAGGTCTCTGGAGGGAAATTTTCACGAGGGTTTTGTTTTGATTCCCAAGAATTTCGACCATATTCCACTTCCATCCATTATTTAGACCACCAGAGCTTACAAATGAAGAATGGAATTCACATCCACATTTTGAAAATTACCCCAGCTACCAGATATGCGCATTTGAGCACTCCGGAGACGTTCTCTGCAGCATAAAAGTTAATTCGCTTTACCTTTCTAATTGCTTATTTCGGATAAAACTTTACATCTTGTGGAATCGACCGGAATAACTATCGACCGAGGCTAGAGTCGATAGCTTCAAAGATTTAATGCCTCCGTTGTCGTTCGAGGGATATGTTTCAATTCGAAAAGCACAAAGGATATGCAGATATCTTTCTGTGCAACTTTGTGATTAAATATTGTTTAGTTGTGATAATGTTTCGATAGCATTTAACCTCAAATTATTTTTGCGATAGTATAGAATAGTATTAATGGTTAAAGGTGCCTTTAAAACTCTTTCTATACTGTTTCGCATCAGTAAAATAAGTTATCTCCTTTTGTTACTAAATAAAAATAGTTAATATATAAAATTATAATAAATAATGCTACAGAATATTTTAGACACCTACTATTTGAAACTGTTATTTTCAAGTAACATTTCTTATTAAGTACATTAAAATCAATTTAAAGTTTATTGTTTTTAAGATTTTTTTAATTAATATTTCAAGGGATATGTTTCAATTCAAAAGCACAAAGAATATGCAGATATCTTTCTGTGCAACTTTGTGATTAAATATTGTTTAGTTGTGATAATGTTCGGATAACATTTAACCTCAAACTATTTTCGCGAAAGGATATAATAGTATTAATGGTTAGAGATGTGTTTAAAACTCTTTATTCATTGTTTTACATCAGTAAAAATAAGTTATCTTCTTTTATTATTAAATAAAAATATATATAAATGACATTTTAATAAATAATGCTACGGAATATTTTGACACCTATTATTTGAAGCTGTTACTTTCAAGTAACAATTGTTATTAAGTACATTAAAACCAGTTTAAAATTGCTTTTAAGATGTTTTTAATTATTCGAAGAAATTTGTATCTTAGATTTAATAAGACATCCTATAAACATTTAATATAAATTTTTATTATATTCTTTGCAAAATTAATAAAAGTTAGCTTGGGATATAATTTAATATTCAAAGTTATTTTTTTCTACATTTTTCCAAACTTATCGCTATTTCACATCAGAGTAATAAAAATATATTATTTCTGTATCAACCATTTTTTTATATTCCTTATATAATATAAGTAGCTCATGTAATGACATTTATTACTTATTATTACAATCAAAACTAAAATGATACATTTAAAGTAAAAGAAAAAAATATATTTGAAATATATTTAAAAAAAACATTGAAATTGTTGATAAATTTGATGACAATTTTGCAAAACTAGGATAATTTTAAAAGGATAATTTTCCTAGATTTGTAAAACTGTCAACTTGACATTTCTTGAAAGATAACACTTAAAAGTGTTAACATTCAAGAAATATCAAGTTGTGACTTAGCGATAGTGTGCTCAATGCGACAGACAAACAGGCGACATATCGCTTCTCACTCCGATGGTGGTGCCATACATTTACCTTTATAAAAATCGAATAAACTTGATGGGATTCGAATGAATGTCTCACATCGATTGTCTGATTCACATCGACTGTCTGGTTGGAGTCATTATTTTCACAAACACGATACTCAAATGTAGGGCAGTTACTCATTAAATCTGCCTTTCTTATACGTGTAATACAGAAAGTTTTCTGTAAATTATTTTTCCACATTATTTGAATAGTCTGTTATCTTTATTTATGTTGTTATTAACAGATTTCTGCTACAAAATGTATTCAATAGGCGAAGTTTTACAATATTTTCCCTGCGTTAAAAAAAAACATTTTAATTCAAATAGATCACAATAACATTTCTATAAATATACATTTAATATTGAATCAAAATCTATGCTTCGAATGCGAGACTCGTTGAAGTGAATTTAAAATAAAATGAGATATTTATTTTTACAAGGAAATAAATGTTCTTTTTTAAAAATTCCTTTTAAAATCGTACGACTTCAAAAGATTAAAATATTGAAAAAATATATAATGGAATGGAATTGCTTTTTATAAAAACTTGTAAAATGATAATGATTTTGAAAATATAGGAAAAAAAAAATGTACAAATTGCAAAAATTAAGAAAAAAAAAATATGCAATAAGATTTCAAGAAACCAAACAAAGAATTATTTGAAAAAAATATCCGACTTTAGTAAAAACATTCTTTTATTAGAAAATTGCATTCTTTCTAGTATCAAATTTAAAGAAAGGTTTTTTCGTAACAAATTCTTTTTATATTGATTATTCAATAAACACTGTCGCATTTTAAATTATTTATTAAACATCATGAATATGAGAAAAAATGAATTTTCTATATACGTATGCATGTTAAATCAGAAAAAAAAAATAAGGTTTATTTTTAGGTGTCTTATCATCATTTATGCATTTAAATTAGATTCAATAAATATTTTTATTTGCATCAACTATGTTGAACATTTTTAGGAAGTTACTTTTTTGTAATTTATAAAGAACATAAACTTTCAAAAAAATAACCGGTAACAAATAAAAAAAATAGTACCATAAAACTCAAATATCATCTATGAAAATTAAATTAAAATATGTTTGATCTTGATGTGGTTTTTATATTTGAAAGATGTTAAAATAAGCAGCAATTGGATTTAATGATATTTCTGATTATTACCTTCTGAAATAAAACAAATGTAATTGCCAGGTAAGGTGAACGGTTTGTAATTAAAAATTAAAAATTTTAAATATTTAAAAATATTGTCTTTTTGCATATGTCGCTTTAGTTTATACTGGGTTTTTATGAATTTTTAAAATAAAAACAGAAAGTGGACATTTAATTTTACATGCTAAAGAAATTTTTCATTAGAATTATGGATTTAAATGAATGGCAATCAATATTCTTATATACTATTATATATATTAAGGAGATTCGGAGTGAATGAGTTATGGAAATAATCTGTAATAAATCAAATAATATTGCAATAAAACTCACAATATCATCTATGAAAATTAAATTAAAATATGTTTGGTCTTGATGTGGTTTTGATTTGAAAGATGTTTAAATAAGCATCACTTAGATTTAATGGTATTTCATATTATTACATTCCGAAATAAAATAAAAGATGTAATTGCCAGGTAAGGTAAAAGGTTTGTAATTAAAAATTTTAAAATATTTAAAAATATTGTATTCTTTAGTTTATGCTGGGTTTTTATGAATTATTTTAAATAGAAACAAAAGTGATATTTAATTTTACATGCTAAAAAGAAATTTCTTTTCATTAGTATTCTGTATTCAAATAAATGACAAACAATATTATTATATGTATATTAAGGAGATTCGGAGAGAATGAGCTATGGAAATAATCGGTAATAAATCAAATAATATTGCAGTAAAACTCGCAATATCATTTATGATAAATAAATTAAAATATGTTTGATCTTGATGTGATTTTCAAATGTTAAATTAAACATCAGTTAGATTTAATAGTATTTCATATTATTATTTCTGAAATAAAATAAATGTAATTGCCAGGTAAGGTGAAAGATTTGTAATTAAACATTTTAAAATTTTAAAATATTTTAAAATATTGTATTCCTTAATTTATGATGGGTTTTTATGAACTATTTAAAAATAAAACCAAAAGTGACATTTAAATTTACATGCTAAATAAATTTCTGTTAATTAGAATTATGTACTTAATGAATGGCAATCAATATTATTATATATATATTAAGGTGGCTCAGAGAGAATGAGCTATGGAAATTCTATAAATAGGTTGTCATACTCGGGCTATTCCCTTAAAATTCGAGTTGTCTCGAGCCGATTTGCCATGACACCTCGACTATTCTTCAGTCAATTTCCGTTAAGTTCAACCAAGCAGATTTTTACGAGTTCGGCGAAGGCTATCACTTTTTCTTCTTTTTTTCTCTTCAAGCAGCCTATATGTCACCCAGAACTGCCCGCTGAAAAAGAAAGGAATTCGTGAAAGAAATATAACTTGCTCCTTGATAAGAATTGTGTTTCTTTATCGAAGCTCGGCTGCATTCAATTTGATTAGAAGTGAACTGAAAAATCTAAATCAAATAGGATTATTTTGATGAAAGGAATTTCTAGAGACAATTGGAAATCGATGGAATATTTTGCATTGATTTGACAAATTCATCGATACATTTTTAGCAGTATAGCACAGTTTTATTTGGAAGATAGAAAATAAAAAGTTTTTAAGATCAAAGTAACTCTAACATTAGAATAAATAAGACTTTACAAGGAATATTTTGCTTTGAAATGGTAAATTCAAAATGTTTTTGCGTTGCGTAATCATAAAATAAATTTTTTTGTAGGTATCCTTCACACACAATATATATATATATATAATGGTCATTTTTAAATATCAGTTTCACTATGTCAAGTTCATTATTTTATTAATTTATAATTAAAATAATACAGGGTTTTTATTCTTGTGTTCGTTTATTTGTTTCTTTTAAATACCATACTGAGCAATAATTGTCTTGCTGATTCCATTTTTCACAAATACATTTTGCTGAAATTTATTTTAGTGCAATAATTGCTTGCACTTAATATTGAAACTTGATATTTATATGAGGAATTCCTTTCTGTAAATATTATTTGTTTTAAATAGTAATCTTTCAAGTTATTTATTACTTTAAGTGAGGCTCACTTTATTAAATTTTAGATGTTAATAAATTTTTAATTATAAATTTATCAAAAACATTATATACAGTGCTTATAACTATATATCTAGAAAGCGAGGATTACGCTGAACGAAGAAAGCCAGAAATGTTTAATTATCTAGCAATGTCTATAAAATGGTTGTAAGCTTTTATCTGAGACGGATTGCAGTAACCTTACCTTAATCGTGAAAATTAGTGATTTATTTTGAAGATATAAGAGATAGCCAGGAAAATGTGGTATATCATCGATTTATTTTAAAATACCCCTCTGCTGACACATATAACTTAATTAAAAACCTTAAAAGGTTTAATGATATCCAATCACTGTCGCAACTACGTCACATAACGAGTGAAGAAGTACGATATTTTGAAGAAGATGCAACTTAAGAAATTTGAACAACAATATATTATGAAGAAGGACAAATATAAAATAATGCACTTTAATTATTAGTGTAATTATTGCTCAAAGTGTTCCTCGTTTCATCAGTACACACCCCTGATTGGGATATAACGTTTTATCGCATTGTGTTGAAATGAATTGAATCTTGTAGCATTTCCTGTGTTACGTATCTATATGCTTGAATAACGAGGTCTCACTGATTATCATAATCATCAATGCTAACGTTGTGCGATGGTAAATGATAAAATCTACAGCTTATGTTTTAAATAATACAATAAAAAAAAAATTCCTGGAGGTTATGTCATCTCATCTCAAAGATCATTTCCTAATTTCGTAACCAATGATTTAATGCTTAACTTTTTCAGCACATTTTTGCAAATTTTAATAATCGTAGTCCAATAAATAATAGTGTTATAATCCAGATAAAATTTCGCAAATTTTATATGGATTTTTACAATATGGAGTCCTAGTGAAACCACATAGAAGGAAGATAGATAATAGATATATTAACTAGAAATCCAGTAGGCGAAAAATTGTGAAATCATTCAATTACAGAAGAACACTCTCACAGTACTCCCTTTTGAATAACTATTTATGGTGAAGCGCAAAGATTCACTCCTCATGGTATCTGTTAAGATATCTTAGCAGCCAATTTATGTTTTTCTGTAAAATCACATGTCCGTTTCTATTTATTTACTATTCGAATTATACTATTTCGAAAGATATTTAGTTTTAAAATTCTAGTTATGTGATGTAGTTAAGACAGAGATTGAAAATCGTGGGTTCAAATATATCACGATTATATACACGCTCTATATAGTTGTGAAAATATTTATCGTTATATGTTATTCCTTTTCATATAGCTAATTTTCAAGATTTTTGGTTTCGTGGGATACTATAATTAATCACAAACAGTAGCATAACATCATTTTATTCGATATAGGTATTTGCTTTTCGAATTTTAGTTTTTGCTTTTCGAATACAATTTCGCAGTATATTAATATAGCTATACACCTACACACTCTGTATATATATGTTTTATACATGTTTTTAAAAAAATGAAATACAATTATGTTTCACGAAAAAATAAAAAAATAATATAGTTAACTATATTTTGAAAATTCGAAACCTAATCTACCATTTTTTTCAGAATTACTCTATAAACCATTAGAAAGATAAAAACATAATTATAGGAAATACTTTTCTCTGGAATGTGTGTTTTTTTTCTAAAAAACTGAAACGAAAAAGAAATATAAATGAAATCGGAGAACTTTTGAAGGAAGATTACTAAAATGAATTGGGGCTCGGCAACATTATATTTGTCATTTTATCACAATAAAAAAGGGTAACAAAATAAGGAAGGTGTTCCAAAATAAGGAAGGAGAAAATTTGTAGAATACAAAAAAAAAAAATTAAATTAAATAATTCAAGAAAATAAATGAAAATTAGTAGAACTTTATTTTTAGTTCAAAACTGCTTATCTTTGCTTTCGTTCAGAAGTATGAATTCTCTTTATATCGACCATTCAATAGAAACATTATTTAAAAAATCGAATAATTGCGTACAACAGATTTCAAAACGTTTATATTTTAAATAAAGAAACACAATCCTACCACAAGAGAAAAGGAAGAGATTAATAGAATTTTACACTTTGCACAAACATCTGCAAGGAAACAATCCCAGACAGTGAAGTCGACCGAAATTGGAGGATAATAGGTAAAATATTCAATCCTACCACAGGACAGAGGGAAGAGATTAATAGAATTTTACAATTTGCACAAACATCTGCAAGAAAACAATCCCAGACAGTGAAGTCGACCGAAATTGGAGGATAATAGGTAAAATATTCAATCCTACCACAGGACAGAGGGAAGAGATTAATAGAATTTTACAATTTGCACAAACATCTGCAAGAAAACAATCACAAACAGTGAAATGGACCGAGAATTGGTGGTAGTAGGTAAAAAATGTTCAAGTGATGAGGTGCGAGTATGGAATATGGATATATTTGATACTTGAATAATAGTAAATTTATGCAGTAAACCTCAGGCAAGCACAGTAAAAATTAAATTATATTATGAATATTTAAGTATTTATTACATTCACTTTAATTAAAATTTTTTGTATTAAAAATAATTTTTTTAAAATATTGTAATTATTGATGTAAAATGAATTCAACTGCTCAATGCTATACGTATTTACAATGATGGCCATTTCTTAAATGAATATGCATTTTATTTGCTAAAACATATTGCTAAAACTAGGGAAATTGTTGAGGCATAGCATTATAATGATTTTTTCATTATAAATATTAATAAATGAACCCAAGGAACAGAACATTGTTAAAAAACTGAAAGGTTTAATGAAATATGCAAACCTAACGTTTTAAATCATCATGCAAGACAATAAATTTCTCTCGATACTTGATTCTTTATTCACTTCCTGTCATTTAATCAAGATGTTCTTTTTTTCAATCTAGAGACGGATTTGGGTAATGAAAACTCATTCACGATATGTTGTACTAAGATGATGACTCTAATTTGCTCAAAAAATCACACGGTATATTGATAGCAATACAAAAATAAGTGCTGTAAGCAGAAGGAGTTCGCCCTTTCTCGTTGTAAACTTTTAAATTAAAGAATTGAGGTATAGAATATATATACTTCTGCATGGACTAGATATATATTATATAAACATCAATACATTATCAGTTTAATACAACTTTTGATTGTTTTCGTAAACCATTAAGAAGTTTTCATAATTTTATATGATCCTCACTACATACCTTACGCTTTTTTAAACTCTTATTCTGCCGATCGTAGTACTGTAGCCTGAAATATAATCGCTTTTGTTAAAACTATGTATTCCTTCCGATAAATACAAATGTAATATTTAACAGAAACATTTGAGGATGGTACAAATATCCACAAAATATGGATAATTTTTGTATGAACATAAAATTGAACACTCTGCTACACAAAACACAAAGCATTAATGCTGTACTTGTAGATGAGTTAATGTATTGACAGTGAGTTGATGGTTTGGACAAGTGCGGATCAGGAGATTTGAGCTTAGAAAATGAACCCCTTGGAAGACCATGGAAAAAATGATTTTCAGAAGTCAAAGTTGAAAATAACCCTACAATAATGGTCAGACAGCTTGCTGTTAATCGAGTA
>BPLR01017805.1:0-25795 GCA_021605095.1 Caerostris extrusa | reverse complement strand
TTGTGAAAAAGGAAATCCAGAAGAAGCACTGAAAAACAAATTGAACAGCTCATTTCGACCTCAATTACCTTCCGCATTGCTTCGATACACTTGAGGCACGCTTAGTTTGTTAGTTAACCTTCTTTAACCTTCATGCAGTTAACCTTCTTGGCCTAACTGAGTCGAGACAATAAAAATTCCAATTTTATACCAGAAAGTTATCGTATCTACTTTAGTTTGCAGATAGGGATATGATATCGCTAACAAAATGAATAGGGTTTCTGCAAAAATAAATTAACTGGAATTTTTTTACAATGAGCATTCTTATCTTTTCAGAATGGAAGATAAGAATGATAGGAAGGAATGATAAGGAAGTTTCACTTTCATAACTCAAAGATTTTATTTTGGAATAATAATAAATAAATTATAGTTTAAAACACTAAAACACGCTTTTAGAGTTAATCAAACTAAAAAGTTAAAAAATAATTGTTAACATAAGAATAAAATTACTGACGAGAAAATTAATGTCACTGTTCTGAAAGCGTGGGTGAAGACGACGCTTCCACGACGAGTCAACCATATTTTTTTTTTTATTTTTTTTTCGTTTTTCTCTGAAGTGACTGAATAGGTCTGATTTTACGCTTGTTTACAAAGTGAGCCCCTTGTGGTTTTTCATGAGATAATTAAGGTCTGCCACAGACTTGTGCATTAGTTTCGTCGCAGACTCGAGAAATCTAAAAAATCTCCGTTCTTGAAGTGAACTGCACTTATAAATCAAATTATTTTTAATAGGCCGGACTTTTCCGCCTGTTTACAAAGTGAGCCTTGTGATTTTGTGAATCACGCCATGCGATAGTTAAGGTCCGTTAACCAGGTCTCTTTTTAGATTCGTCGTACACTCGAGAACTTTTTCCGAACTTGGAGTGAACTGTACTTGTGTATCTAATTTATATCCTTAATTTTCATTTTTTGTAATTTTTTTTATTTTTTTTTTTTTTTCAATGGCAGATTATGAACAGTTACAGAACAACGAAGAAAAAAAAAAAACATAAAACAACAAAATAATACAACAAAACATGATGAAACAGAGTTCATTAATCTAACAATAATGCCATAATGCCAAGTTGCAGATCTTTTAGCCACTAAAAGTGTTACCAGGTGCACCACGGCGAGGTAGATCTTCTGTGCGCCCATTTTTTGTAAATAGAGTTCTGTATATATAAATATATATCTTCTTGAGCCGTTACAAGTCTAGTATAGACCGAGGCGTTACACTATTTTTTAAAATAATTTAAAAAAGGAATATTCCTATTAAAAAATTAACTATTATAGTTACGTATCCTAATAATTCTGATCACAAATTAGCATAAATTTTATTCATTCAGCCATACGAAACTATTAGAATGACAGATATGTAACTTCCAAGTTCTTCCAAGTTCGTTATGGGGGAGCAACATTTACACTGTACTGCTCAATTTGATATGAACCCAGCATTCCAGCAGCAATGGCAAAAACTTGTTACAGATCTCAGCATCAATATATATATATATATTTGTCAATTTTCTGTCTTTCTAACATAGGAATTGCCTTATAAAATTCGCAAGGTCTGAGCTATGTACCTCTTTTTTGCTACATAGTTTTCTTTTTAGAGTAGGAGTTCTTAATCAGGGTTTTCCAATAATGGATGACATTATTTAAGTATAATCTATTCTTCTTATACGAATCTGTGCAATAAATTTTACACTTCTCAAAACAATTGAAAGAAATTGTTATGTTTCCTATGAATTAACGACAAATACCAAAAGTTTTCTAAATTAGTGAGTGAGGAAAGATTATAATGCAAATACAGTTGTCAATCTCTTAATATTCAAATTATGTTCTTAACAGCAAAATATACATTTTAGCGTAATTTTGTCACTCTACGAACATATTGTGCACGCTTTAAACTATTATAACAGGACCTACAGTTTAACGTGGATTCCGAACTACAAAACAAGCATCGATGGCACCGCCATATTCGAACCTGAAGCATGTGGTACCAACGGCCACAGCGGTAGCCAACTGGCCATCGGGCCACTTTGCAGCTGTAGGAGGAGGATTTTTTGGCTTTCAGTTTGCTTAATGAAAAAGGTTTTTTTCTTTCTAATGCAGCTGGCAAACATTTAGACAGCTTGGTCTTGGATGCCTTAAGGGAGCGCTGCACAGACGTTACTCACTTTGCATTACCCAGGGGCGCGTGTAACTTGAAGATAAGCTGCGGGTAACATTGCCGCCGCAGCACGTCTCTCTACGATCTATTAGATCGGGACCTGCAGTTTAAAGTGGATTCGAACTACTACAAACAACCATGGCATCGCCGGGACTCGGACGAAACCTGTGGAAAGCCACCAGGCGCTAGCCACTCGGCCATTCAGGCCCTTAATGAAAAAGGTAGTAAAATTAATAATCGATTGATGTTGATTGTTTGTATCGGTAAATGCAAGTTCTGAAAAGAAACCATTTAACTGAATTATGAGTCTGGAGGGTTTATAGTCTCTTGAAGACCAAATGCAAATTGTAGTATCGAAGCCACGAAAAGGATCAAAAAGTGTGATTTCTAGGATCTGGAATCGTTTTCGGAACTAGAAATGCGCTCACAACCAGACAAGTAACAATCCCAAATGAGGATAAGTGATTGACGCTGAAGATCAGGAGGAAACCGTCAACTAACATTTGGCAAAAACACTGGCCCAAAATATGAATACTTTAACTTTATATTTCATCACAAATTGTTATGGACTTGTTACTGTGAGGTTTAATGGATTTTTAAAACTTTTATTTTAAAAGGTTAATTTAATTATCTTTGAAGTGTACTTTTTTGTTATTGTTGTGAATCAAAAATTAAGTTACTTTACAGTCAAATACAGTACAAGACAGTATAACAGTACAGCACTAAGACAGTGCAGACATTAGACACTAAGACAATGGCCTTAGTGTCATATTATATGTATGTGCATATATAAATGTACATCAAGGTACATTTAAAGTAGACCGTATTTTTATAAATTCTGAATAGAAATTGCTGTCAATTGACTGCGCAGTAGCAACACCTTTCTTTTCAGTAAAGGGGCACGAGACGCTGTCATTAGTTCAATATCAGCAGCCAGGAAGCGAGTTGCAATGGATGTCGGGATTCCCTTTCTCTACACTAAAGGAGGTAATGCTGCAGACATTAATCAAGAAACCTGATCATTTAAGAACTCTATTATGATACAAACCTTGTACCTGAAGACATGATGTTGCAGGCATTAATCAAGAAACCTTCATCATTTAAGAACTTTCTTATGATTCAAACCTTGTACCTGAAGACATGATGCTGCAGATATTAATCAAGAAACCTTCATCATTTAAGAACTTTCTTATGATTCAAACCTTGTACCTGAAGACATGATGCTGCAGATATTAATCAAGAAACCTTCATCATTTAAGAACTTTCTTATGATTCAAACCTTGTACCTGAAGCCATGATGCTGCAGGCATTAATCAAGAAACCTTCATCATTTAAAGAACTTTTTCTTATGATTCAAACCTGATGACACTGTACTGGGGACTTCTTTACCTCTAAGAGATTTTGCCGTCACTGAATTATTAAAATCTTCAATTCTAGATGGTCTAAATTCTAGTTTGAAGAATTCTATGCTCAAAATCAAAGCAAGTAACTGCGCTGTATCAAGAGTACTTAAAGGAGGATGGGAACTATGTAGAAAAATGATCAAGATATGTGGAATGAATTTTTATTCTTTTGTTTATTTTGAGGACACCTATGTTAATGAGATTGAATTGTTACAATATTTACATTGGAAGAGGTCAGCAAATTCCCTAGCGCTTTTCAGTGTAGCCTGACGTATAATTGCGATAAGGATCCTTTTATGCAGTCCATTTCTAAAATCATTTCTAGAAATATCTATCTGGACAAGCTTTAACTTAAGTGTTTCCTCAACTGGACTACTCAGAATAAAAGTTAAGAATAACTTTGTTTTATTCAACACCTGTATTGGATTCTTGGATTCATTGAAGGCCTTCTGTTTTTATGTAAAGGATGCACATTAAACTTTATGTAAAGTGGCATGATTGTGAATTGTAACTATCGCCACCCAATTCTAGGTACCAGAAATTCGGGCAATATCCGTGACGTATCTTTTTTTAGGGGTGCCATGAAAGATCTTAAAACACAAAAAGTGAAAACAATATATAAAATTTTTGTTCATTCTTATGTTTTTTAAGATGAAAAACACATATGTATATAACTATGTGTGTCTGTGTGTTATATATATCTATAGATAGATAGGAATAGAGAGAGAGAAAGAGAGAATTACTTTAACGGCCCTTCAAAGAGGTTTGGAGGCCTCATGGCCGATTGGCTGCGCTCTGGCCTTTGGTACCACTGGCTTCAGATTCGTATCCTGGCGTGGCATGGATGTTTGCTAGTGATTCGGAATCCACGTTAAACTGCGGGTCCCGGTCTAATTAACCGAGTGTGCACAAAATGATCGTAGAGTGACAAACCAAACCAAAGATTTGGTTTGGTTTGTCGCTCACGGTCATCTTGTGCACACGAGGGCAACAGACCGGGACCTACAGTTTAATGTGGATTCCGAACCACTCACAAACATCCATTCCACCGCCAGGATTCGAACCTGAAGCCTGGGATACAAACCAAACCAAAGAGGTTTGGTGCAAAGTTCTGGCTTTAAGTTCAAGCGGGGTATGTTATCGATATGCGCGTTACTGTGTTCTAGAAAAAAATTAGTGTATTGAAAAATTATTATATTAATATATTCTCAGATGTCAAAATAACAGCTTCAATTTTTTCCTTTGTTTCTGACAACGTTATTGTGTGTTTTTGTTTGTTTTTCTGTCATTTATAGTGATATGAATAGGCCGGAGATTCTGCCTGTTTCCAAAGTGACCCCTTGTGGTTTCGTGTATCACGCCGTGTGATAATTACTGTCTGCCGCAGACCGGGCAATTAGACTCGAAGTAAACTCGAGAACTCTGAAAATTATCGACCTTGAAGTGAACTGCACTTGTGATCAAATTGTATTTTAATTTTTAATTTCTTTGTATAATAACTTAAATATATATATATATATGCTTGTGTGTGTGTGTATAATGCTTGTAAATCAAAACTAAAGTGTTCCCATGAAGCTGAATGTGGCCCTCTTCTTGAAGCCGTTACAGATCTAATATAGGTCGAGACGTTGCATGACGCTTGATAATCCGGTACGGCCGTAGTCTCGAACGTGCCAGATTAAAGAAAGGTTATTGTACAATGCAATAAACGTAATACTACTGTTAAGTTGTATTACGTTTATTACTATTATAGTTTGCTGACATACTGAGTTTGCTACAAACCTACACTCAAGAGCAAACATTATGACCACCCCTACATTTTGCAATGAACTCGCCTGGATGACGTGGAAGGCACGTGATCAGGTGGAAGTTGTATTTAACTGCTGCTGGGAGTCTGAAGAATCATTCTTTCACTTACTTCTGTGTGTGATGGAAAAGGCTGCGGATCTAAGCGACTTTGATAGAGGGCAGATTGTAATGGCTCGAAGGCTCGGAACAAGTATTTCTGAAAGCTGCACGACTCGTGGGTCGATCGACAGTTGTTAGTACTTATGCAAAGTGGATAAATGACGGTGAAATCAGCAGTAAGCGACATGGTGTTGGACGTCCACACTCTATCAAAAAAAAGGTCGTCGGAGACTGTCTCGCATGGTAAAAGCAAAACCGGAGCCAGACAGTGGCTCAGCTGACAGCCCAATACAATGCAGGGCCAAGTAGAATAGTATCGGAGCACACTGTTCAGCGGACACTGTTGGATATGGGACTACGCAGCAAACGTCCCACTCGTGTGCCTTTGCTGACCAAGCGTCATCGCCAACTGCGCCTGCGCTGGGCCAGGAACATCGTGACTGGTCCATGGATCAGTGGGAGAGAGTTTCCTGGTCAGATGAATCACGGTTTGTCATTCATCACGCCGATGGCTGTGTCAGGATACGCCGTCTTCCAGGCGAACAGTTGCTACCTCAATGTACAGTAAGTCATACACAGGCCGGTGGTGGCAGTATTATGCTTTGGGGGACGTTCTCTTGGGCGTCTCTGGGACCCGTGGTTGTGGTAGAGCAGACCATGAATGCTACAGGGTATCTGAACATCATTGCGGACCAGTTGCACCCTTACATGGCCTCTGTTTTCCAGCTGGAAATGGAATGTTCCAACAGGACAACGCCCCTTGTCACAAGGCTAAAATTGTGTTGGAGTGGTTCCAGGAACATGATGCTGAATTCCAGTTAATGTCCTGGCCGCCTAACTCACCGGATCGCAATCCGATAGAACACATTTGGGATGTCCTGGGACGGCAGCCCAGAGTTCAAAGACCACCAATTCGCAATATCTCGGTTTTGCATGACCGTTGCTTAAACATCTGGTGCAATCTGTCTCCGGCCATCTACCAAGGACTTGTGGCATCCATGCCAAGGCGGGTTGAAGCTGTGTTGCGCGCCAAAAAGGTGGGCCAACTCGTTATTGACAGGTGGTCATAATGTTTTGGCTCTTGCGTGTATATACCAATGGCGAAGGATGTTTAGAAATATGAAACATTTTCCTTACATAAGGGTGTATAAAAGAGATTAACTTAATGTTAAGATATATTTGTAATGAAAACTGGCAACAGATATAATATTTATATATGCTACTTATCTGCATTTATTCTGTTTTAGAGTTATAGTAATGAAATTTCGTAATGCATTATGATTACCAATATTTTCTTTGATTTTTGGATTCTTAAGTGGGATATTTGGATTTCTAAATTAAACTTAACAGTTGGGCAGACATGTTCGTAGCTGACACATAGATGGCGCTACTAGTATAAAATCCATATGATTTTTAGTTAGCTCTAACCTTCAAAATACACGTGTATAAATTTGACAGCTGTTGCATTATTAGTATATGAGTTATAGCATTTTCAGTGAAGCAACTTTTGTTAGTTTGAAAAAAAATTGATAAAATGGAATTTCAAGTGTTTAATAAAGCATTGCCTTTTTTGGCGAAAAAAATACTATTGAAGCCAAGACTTGGGTTGATAAACATTATTCGGACTTTGCACCAAGAAAATTAACCGTAGAGAGTGGTTTGTTAAGTTTAAAAGAGGCGAAATGAGCACCGAGGACGATGCACGCAGTGGATGCCCCAAAGAGGCTGTTACCGACGAAAACATAAAAAAGTCCACGAAATAATTTCTGATAACCGTAAAGTGAAGTTGGTTGAGATAGCTGAGACCCTAAAGATATCAAAGGAACGTGTTGGACATATCGTGAATGAATATTTGGATAAGCGAAAGCTCTGTTCAAAGTGGGTGCCGCGCTGAGCTCTACAATCGACCCAAAACAACAACGGATTGATGATTCTAAGCAGTGTTTGGAGCTGTTCCAATCATAATAAACCTGAATTTTTGCGTCGATATGTAACAATGGATGAAACATGGCTCCATCATTTCACACCGGAGTCCAATCGACAGTCAACCGAGTGGACTGCACATGATGAACGCTAAAAATGCTATAACTTCACTAAAAATGCTATAATAAAATATACTAATAGTGCAACAGCTGTCAAATTTATACACGTGTCTTTTGAAGGTTACGGCTAACTAAAAATCATATGGATTAAAACTAGTAGCGCCATCTATGTGTCAGTCTACGAACTTTTCAGTCCACCTGTTAGATTAGTTTTTTTCCTGGTATGTTCATAAATTGAAAGATATAAATGTTTATAGAAAACTGCATAAATCTGTTTATGTTATATATACTTTTATAAAAGTTATGAACGAAATTTTCAAAAAGTAAAAATAAAATTTGTAATTAAATAGTATGAGCTGTAATAAAACTAGAATGAATTCTTAAATTCAAAATAAAAGCTGTAATACGTTATTTTTGTTATGAATTTTATACAGCTGCTGAAACTTGACGTGATTAATACTACTGTGTCCAAAAGTAACACCAATTTTCAGTTTAAAATTCCCGGGGCTTATGGAATTTCAATTTTTTTCTTGTTTCGATTACTGGCACTGTCCTTGACATCTGTACGAAATTTGACGTCAAAATATTCATTAGTGTTTGAGTTACGCTTGGCTTTCTGAGACGCTAAAACTGGTTCCGGCTATTCTTGAAATGTCTGAATTAATTGAGCAAAAAACTTGCATTAAGTTTTTGTTTGTGGAAACGTATAGAATTTTTTCAGAAGGCATTCGGTGAGCATTCCTATATCAAAAAAAAAAAAATGTTTACAAGTGGTATAAACCGTTCGAAGGCGGAGAGAACGCCTTAATGACGAAGAGCCCTCTGATCGACAATCCACCTCAACTGACGAAACTCCCACCCAAAAAAAAATTAAAGATTTGGTGCTTGCAAACCGTCGATTTACAATTAGAGACTTGCTGATGATGTTGGAATTTCAAAAGGGATCGTTCCATTCCCTTTTGGGCCACAAACGCGTCAAATCTCGATTGGTACCGAAAAACACTGAATGCGCCAGCTCACACTGTATTGATTCATCGTGACTTTTTTCGCCAAAAATGAAACCCATATCGCTCCACAACCACCGCATTCACCTGATTTTAGCACCGTTTGACTTCTGGCTATTCGCTAAACTCAAAAGAACACTTCGGGGACACCGTTTTGAGTCGATTGAAGAGATTCAACGTGAATCTCCGCGCGCTTTGAAGGCCATCCCTGCCGTTGACTTTTTATCATGCATTGAGGATTGGAAAAAAGTTGGCATAATTGCATTGTGTCGGAGGGGATTACTTTGAAGGCGATGAAATATATTTGGATGAATAAATAAAAAGTTTGTGGGAAAAAAAAAAAAAAATGGGTCTTACTTTTTAGGCACAGTAGTACAATACAATAAACATAAACATGATAAATGCAATTCGTTTTTTCGGCACCTTTTCTCGGGTATCTGCTTGCTTGAATTTAATTTTAGGCGCTGATACGAAAATGTCGAAGCTCCTTCTAAAGGGAAAAATATTCATTCAGATACTACAATTGGGTTTAATACATTATAATTAGGGTTTGCAATATCGGACCAAAAGTTCAATACCGGTATTCGGTATTTTTAAACATAATACCTGAATACCGGTTTAATACCGGTAGTAGAAATTTTAGAGAAAGAAGAAAACACATGTGTTTTTTTGTTTTAGTTGCGGTTTAATTAGAGAATGTAATTATCACAAAAAAAAAAACGCGAAATGGCAAAACATCTAATGCTGTCATTTTACACTCATGTCCATAAAATTAAGGATAATTCAGAATCACCACAGAAATTGAACTCTAAAATAAAAAATTTCACCTGTCATCACACACATCTTGAAGAAGAATATGCAAATTACAGGAAACCACCGGATGGCGCAGATAGTACGTCACAATGACGAGTGTAAGAGAGGGGTATATAAGGAATGGTGGCAAAGAAGTAAAATTGTTCACAAGCGCTTTAAAAGCCTTTCAGTGCAATAACCGCATAGTTATGGCACAAAGGAAGCATTGGATGATTTTTTACGTGGTAGGATATCGGACGACTGGAATGTAGGAGGTACCCAGCTGGAAGTATCCGAGGAACTTGGAATCGCCCAGAGTGTCATCTCAGGCTTTGGCAACGATTCCAAGATGATGGTAATGTGAGTAAATGTTACAGCACAGGTCGCCCCCCAAGTTACAACGCCGAATGAGGACCGGTATTTAGCAGTTACTGCCAAAAAAGAAACAGACGGAGCACAGTATCAGACCTGTCTCGTCAGCTCTCTTCAGCTACCAGTACGACAATTTCAAGGCAGACCGTGTACAGACGCTTACGGCACATTGGTCTATATGCTCAACGTAGGCCTGTCAGATGTGTTCCACTTACCGCAACTCACTGTCGCCTGCGATTAACCTGGAGTAGAGCATGCATTGTGGACACCGCAACAGTCGTCTGGTGTGATGTTTTCCGGCGAGTCCAGGTTTAGTTTGCAGTCTGATTCTCGCCAGACTTTCATATGGAGAGCTCCAGGTACCCGTTACTACCAAGAGAACGCCATTGAACGACATCGTTACGGTGGTGCAGGATGGCTCGTTTGGGGAGGGAGTATTCTTGGTTCCAGAACTGACCTGCATGTTCAGAGTGTAACGATGACAGGCCACATCTATCGGGATGTCATTCTGGAACAACATGTACGTTTGTTTCGGGGGAGCCATGGGTGCTGAATTTCTGTTTATGGATGACAACGCCCGTCCTCACCGTGAAAACATTGTAGACGAATGCCTTCAATTGGAGGATATCACCCGTATGGATTGGCCAGCATACTCACCGGACTTGAATCAATAGAGCATGTGTGGGATATGCTTGGCCGACGAATTGCAGCCCGTCAACCCCCCCCCACCTGTCAACCGGAGCTTCGGAGGGCATTGCTTGATGAGTGGTGTAATATTCCCCAAGATCAGATTGATAATTTGATACTCAGCATGCCTAAGCGTTGTAAGGCCTGTATTGCATCGTCCGGGAGACATACTCCATATTAACCATCATACTAACCATGTTATACTGTTTTTTTGTAAATAGGTTCTGTTTTGAAATTTGCTCCAGGAAGTAAAAATCGCAATTTTATTAATTATGTCAAACATATAGCATCTTTTTGCTCTTTTTACCTTTTGTTTAATAAATAGACTTTACAAATAAGTCAAATTTGTTTTGCTTCTGTCTCTTTCTTTGCTTGAACTTCATTATCCTTAATTTGTGTACATTAGTGTATATATTAACTCGGTGTGTATACGTGTATAATCAGAAAATCTCACTAGATAATTAAAGAAAAACTATATCATTAGATCTTCATATAAATGGTATTGCTAGAAACAGCACGGGAAACTAACTTATGGTGCAACGCAGTTGATTAACAAAATTAATTAACATGGTTAATTAGCCTCTTAACTCTCTTTTTAACTCGAAATTTCATTACGAAAACCAAGATTTTTCAATAATCGATAGAGTATTAGAAATTAGTATTTGTTAATTTTTTATAGAGATTTGATTAAAAGTTTGGAGATATAGGGATTCAAGAACTGACTTTCTTAATAATATATGAAAATTTCGTTTAATGAACGATATTTCTGGTTCGAATTAATAATGTTGTTTTTTTTAAGTTTTTAAGGCAATCGAAAGAAAAAAATTTTTCCAAAATTAAAATTATGACTTGAAGATAAGCCACGGAGGCGGAGTAACAATGCGCCTGCAACGCTCAACGATCCTACCAGGACCTATGGTTTAAAGTGGATTTCGAACCACTAAAAACACCCATGGCAATCCGCCGGATTTCGAACCCGAAACCCTGTGATACCGAGAGCTAGCCACTCACGGCCATCAGGCCCCATTCTAATTATATATAAAATGTATTAAAATGATCCTTAAAACTGTAGCTATTTTGCTCAGATATAAGTAGTATAATTTAATTTTTTTATAATATGCGCATAATTGATTTTCTGATACATATTTCATAATATTTTCGTTTCTGGCTGGATATTAGAATTTTTTTTGTTAGTAGTTATCAGTGTTAAATGCGGTTTTTTTGTGACTGTATGTCTATTATTTTCATGTGTCATGTCGTCCTTAAATGAAATTGTAAATATATATTTGAATTGACTAACTACTTCCGTCCTTTTAGATATCTCATTCTTAAGAAAGAAGAGAGAGGGAAATTTTATATGAATTCTTTATAGTTTTGGTGAGGTAAAAAAAAACAAATGAACTGTGGTAGACGAAGAGAATTTTAACTTTCTGAAGTCTTTCCGAGTACTGATATGGGAAAAGTTCCAGCCTACATGGAAATTTACACAATCTAATGCACCGTTTAAGCTAATATTATTTTTATGTAGAAAATATATATATTTTAAATGGAACTAAGCAAACAAATACTGGCTACATGTAAAAATGGGAGCATATATGGGATCCACTCATCTTGGGAGTTACATGACATTTATTTCCATAATGAGATGAAATACAGATATATTATCCTAAAAAATAGCGATGAGAATGTTTAAGTGAATCAATTTTTAAATCAGTACACAAAGGTCTTTTAAACAAATTAACAAGGTTTTTACTAGCAGGTAAGAGAAATTAGCGGGGTATTAGTATAATAACAAGTAAAAAAATAAATTCAAAATATAGTAGGGAGGGGGTGACTTGACGTCGGGGAATCTGTGAGGACGCGGATTTAATTTAAAAACAAAGGGAAGGTTACAGAAAGGAATACATAAAAGAAAAGACATCCCTTCACGTAGGGAACTGGGAAAAAGTCGCACGCAGGTGACTGAAATGAAAAAATTTCTGATTAAATACAAAAATTATTTACAAAGCATAAATCTTTTGTTCACAGCGATGTTTGAGGATAGGATATATCGGAGAAGCATAAAAAAATGATGGGGCGAAGAATAGATTTGTAAATAAGAATTTTTACCAGTGTCGAGGAATAATGATTTTCATAGAAATGAGTGGATAAAGAATGCACTTTTCTGGTTTGAACTTTTAATTGTGTTTGTGGCATGTTGGTGCCATGTGAGTCTTTTGTCGTGTAAACACCTAAGTATTTAACATAGTTAGACCAAATGTTAATGTCTGTGTAGAAAGTTTGGATTAGCTCTTTCTTTTAAAAACCAAACATGACAGCAATACATTTATCAGTGTTTATTTTTAGTTTTCCATTGATTTGTCTCAGGCCCTTTCGCCTGTCAAATTTGTAAACAAATCAGGCCAGTATCGTAGTTTGCATATGAACGGTGCAGAATTAATTTATTCTCACATTAACGTATTTTTAAAAACAACTATGAGAACCTAGAGTTCAATCAACTTTTGAAATCAGTACATAAAAGCTCATTTTTTTTTCAATTCTACACGAAGCCAAATCAGGATTACGCTTACAATTTATTGCTTGTTTGTAAACAAATGCATGTGTCCAGTAAGCACGTGATATTTCACATATGTCTCAAATTCGTAAACAAACCACGCCGGCATAGTAGGCTGCATATGGAAAAAGCAGAATTAACGTATTCTCACATTAATGTGTTTTTAAAAACAATGATGAGAATCTAGAACTCAATCAACTTTGAAATTAGTACACATGTCTTTTTTTTTTAATTACAAGTAGCGTATCAGAATATTCACAATTTATTTGTTCATCTATCAACAAACACACGTGTGTATTTGACAAGACGTACTGTCAAGAATGTAAAAAAACAAGACCAGTATTGTGGGTTGCATATGAACTTTTCTTTACATTTTTGAAAAACAATTTCTCGTCTAATATTAAGTGAATATGCAGTAAAATTCTGAAAGAGTTCGAAGCTTTTGTTCTATTAAACCTAGTTATAGGAATATATAGTTCTGTTATATATATCTATATATAGTTCCCTATTATCTATATATAGTTCTGTTATAATATAGTTCCCAGTTCCTATGGAAAAGTGCTATCCATTGAAATTCACTTGGGGTGGGGGGTGGGGGGTAGTGAACGAAACACAACATTTGCTTTGGATGTCGATCAGCTGATCTACTGTTGGGTTTACTCATGTTGCTTCCCTGAAGAGGCTAAGGGTTGCGATCTTCTTCAACTGCTGTCCGCTTCGTTAATTGCTTACACGCATTCCGTTTCTTTCATTAAATAATCATTTTTTTCGTAAAAAAAAAAAAAAAAAAAATCTGAAATTACGTATTCTTGCAACATCTCACTAGCAGTGACGGCAAGGCACGTTAGAAATTTCAACTACTTTACTTTATATAATGTTGTTATACACTGAAGTGACAAAAGTCATGGGATACCTCTTAATGTCGTGTCTGCCCTCCTTTCGCCCTGCGAAGTGCAGCAACTCGACGTGGCATGGACTCAACAAGTCGTTGGAAATCTTCTGCAGGAATATTGAGCCATGCTGTCTCGATAGACGTCCATAATTGTGAAAGCGTTGATGGTGCTGTATTTTGGGCACGAACAGACCTCTCGATGATGTCCCATAAATGCTCGATGGGATTCATGTCGGGCGATCTAGGTGGCCAGATCATTCGTTGGAATTGTCCAGAAGGTTCTTCAAACCAATCGCGAACAGTTGTGGCCGGTGACATGGCGCATTGTCATCCATAAAAATCCCATCGTTGTTTGGGTACATGAAGTCCATGAATGGCTGCAAGTGATCTCCAAGTAGCTGAACATAAGCATTTCCAGTCAATGTTCGGTCCAGTCGCACCAGAGGACCAAGTTCATGCCATGAAAAAAAAACAGCCCACACCATTACGGAGCCACCACCAGCTTGAACAGTGCCTTGCTGACAGTTTGGGTCCATGGCTTCGTGGGGTCTGCGCCACACTCGAACCCTACTATCAGCTCTTACCAACTGAAATCGTGACTCATCGGACCAGGCCATGGTTTTCCATTCATCTAGGGACCAACCGATATGCTCACGTGCCCACGGAGTCGCTGCAAGCGATGTCGTTCTGTCAGTAAAGGCACTCCAGTCGGTCTTCTGCTGGAATAGCCCAAGAAAGCCAAATTTCTCCGCACAGTTCTAACAGACAAGTCCCTTGTACGTCCCACATTGATTTCTGCGGTTATTTGACGTAGTGTTGCTTGTCTGTTAGAATTTACGACTCTTTGCAGACGTCGCCGGTCTCGGTCGTTAAGTGCAGGCGGCCGACCACTGCGCTGTCCATGGTGGGATGTTATGCCTGAAATTTCATACTCTCGGCACACTCTTGACACAGTGGATCTAGGAATGTTGAATTCCCTAACGATTTCCGAAATGGCATGACCCATGCGTCTAGCTCCAACTAACATTCCGCGTTCAAAGTCTGGTAATTCCCGTCGTGCGGTCATCATCACGTCAAAAACTCTTCACATGAATAACTTGAACAGAAATAAAAGCTCTGCGAAAGCACTGCGCATTTATACCTGTTCTACGCGATGCTACTGCCATCTGAAAATTTGCATATTGCTATCCATGACTTTTGTCACTTCAGTGTATAATAATATAGGTAGTATTGTGTTTAAAAATGTAGGTAGTATTGTGTTTAAAAATGTAGGTAATAATGTGTTTAAAAATTTATGTTTTTTTTTTTTTTAGTTTTTAAGCAACATGAATATTTTGTGTTTTACTTAGTTTGCAATTTAATGCCTCATATTGTGTTTTTGTTTTTATAAAAATGGTGAACGTATAGTGTAATTGATTATTTCAAATGTAAAACCATGTACACTGTAGTAGAAAAATGCCACAGTTTTTATTTTTAAATACTTTTTTTGTGAAATATCATTTTAAATTTTGTATTTACTAACCGTTTTACACCTGTAAGTTCTCTCCGGAGTATGGGCTCGTTTAATATTCATTGTTTAGCTTAACTTTTGGATTTTTATAATTATGTATTTAATAGTAATTATTGATATGGAGGTACGGGGAATTCCCTGGTACTCCAACTAAACATCTACCGTTACGTTACGTTACCAGATCAAGGGAAGGGTTCTACAAGAATGGTGAATCCACACCTATCGTACGGAGAAAGGACTGAAGGTAGGGAAAAGAAAGGCCTTATTATATTGAATTGGAATTTAGTACTAAGTTTTGAGGAAACGGAGATTTTGGAAGATCATTCACGAAGTGCAGACCCTCACTTGTGCGTGGACCCCTTCAGGTTGTAAAGGTGTCATGGAAGAATTTGCAACGTCATCAAGGAGGGAGTAGCAGTGAACTAGGTTTGGTTTGGTTTTTGTCACTCTACGGTCATCTTATGCCCATTTGGGTTAATTAAAGATCGGATCTGTTTTTTAATGTGGATTCAGAATCACTCAAACATCCATACCTTTCCTTCAGGTTTCAACACAAGCCTGTGGTACAAAGGGTAGAGTGCTAGACAATTGACCATCAGGCCGCAGATCGTATCTAAGTAAGTATAAAATATGCTGAAATAAATATACACATTTATGGGAGAATTTGTTGTTGTTGTCGTATCCCTCATGGGATTAGGGTAGAGAGGTGCAGCTTCTGTTCTGATGGAGCACCCGTAGGTAAAGAAGTCGACTTCTGCTCCATGACGCTCTTACAGTCATAGGAGACCGGGACCTACGGTTTAAAGGGGATTGCAAACCACTACAACATCCAGGGCACCGCCGGGGACTCAAACCCGAAACCTGTGGCACCGAGAGCTAAACGCTCGGCCATTCAGGCCCATGGAAGAACTTATGAAAATATTATGAATTATATTAAAAAAATCGATTATATGCGTATATCATATATATATATATGCATGTGGGATTTATTTGTCTGGTAATCACCAGATAGCGACACCTTACGGTCGCTTGTCTTTGACAGAGCTGTTTACAACGTGGGGGAGTGTATTGAACTTTGAACTCTGACCCCACGAGAAGGGAGAGGGGGTCCCGTGGATGAGAAAAAGAAAGCCCGCAGAGGGGCGCGGGAAGAGACGCTGGGAGATGGCGAAACTGCAACATGCTGCGTCAAGCAGCGGTAGAAAAAATGGTTGTGAATGATTAACAATTAATGTAAATATTGATGTAAATATATCCATTAAATATGTGTTGTTGAGAGAAAACCAACGCTTCGTTGATGTGTTTGGAAATACACCCCTAGACATCCACTTCAAAAAGTTCAGCTTTGATTAGACTGGTAGAGAAGTCTAACAAAAACTGTAGGTTCGGCCGGTATGTATCTTTTTGCCAGCAGCTAAAACCTACATAAATTGGGGGCTCGGGCCAAGATGAATTCGTGTGACTGTTGGAAGCGTGCGAAATAGCCGTCCTGGTTATAAGTGATACAGTGAGATAAGGCCACCCTGGCCAAGATGAATCCTTTGAAAGAAGCGGCTGGAAGCCATTTTGTTGGAAGCGTTGGAGATAGCCATCCTGGTTATAAGTGATACAAAGAGATAAGGCCCCCTGGCCAAGATGAATCCTTTGGAATTTGTAGAAGCCATTTTGTTGGAAGCGTTAGAGATAGACGCCTGGTTATAAGTGATACAGTGAGATAAGGCCACCCCTGGCAAGACAAGAAGTTTTGGAGATTCTGTTTTCTGTGCACAGTGTGATAGCCGTCCAGGCTATAGTGATTCTGCAAAGGAGATAGCTATCCCGGCTATAAGGACAAAACAAGCCGTATTTGTGTATCCGGCCGCCCTGGCCTATTGGAAAATTTTCAGATAAGACATTTATTTTACAATAATTTGTTTTCATATTTGCATGATAATAATTTAATTTTAAGTAGCATTGCATTTTCTTTGTCTCTTAAAGTGAAACTAATACTATAAAAGTAATTGTTTTCATTGTGTTTAAATTTAAAAGGTTATTTTAGAAAGACAATTCTATACAGTTGCTATTTTTTTTTTTTATTTGTTTTAAACACTTAATCAGTATTTTTAATTTGGGATATTCTATGCATTTTGAATCATATGCTTTTTATATGTCTTTCTTTGATAAATTAATATTAACTAGTAAAATATCTAGAAATGTTTCTGTATTTCGATGATAGAGTAGAAAGTGCTATTTGACTTAACAACTTATTGATTTAACTGATGTGTGCTATAGATTATTTTTGCTAATTGATTTTATGGAAATTGAAATGTTTTCTATATTTGGATTAATAATATTTTGTGGATTAGTATTTGTTTTGAGTTCTAAATCAAATTAGGTGAAGTTGATTTATTGTTATTGTTTGTTTTGAAGATATAAATTTTAGGAAATTTAAAATGGCTTACATAGCCAAGGGTTTAAAAGAGGATTTGTGCATATTGTGTAGAGTACTAGGTATATCTACAAATCCCGATTTTAGAATTATCGATTACAAGAATGCTATTCTTAAAAGCGACATTTATGATGAAGGATTTTGTAGGGAGTTGTTAAGCACGATTATTAAGGAGAGGAATGCGAAGAGGGCAGACGAACGACGTCGTAAAAGTGAATTTGAATTCAAAAAATTACAAATAATGCGCAAAGGTCGGATTACGTGTTCGGAAACTCAAACACTGAGGTTGGCAATAGACTCCCTGATAGAGAGGAAAAACAAAATAAACCCACAGATCCTATTTCTTCATGTAATTCAGTTGTAACTGAAACCATTGATACATCTAGGCGAATTATGCCGAAAGACGACAAAGTGTATCCTACACATGTTAGAATGTTACCTAGAGAAGTCGTTAAACCTGAGGTCTTGAGTAGTGTTATTAAACATTTAGGATGTTCTGATCCTTGTCAAGAAATCCATTTAGAAAAATCGTCTGCAGTATCTAACAGTAAAAAAATTGAAGATTTGGCTGAAGGTAAATTTGGTATTACTAGAGAAGATAAGGTAGAGCTACTTAGTTTAGGCGATAAGCATGAGTTTCCACAAGAGGAAGATGTAGTTCCGTTTCAAAGGGGAGTAGCGAAGGATGAATGCGCTGTTAACGTTAAAAGCTGTCCGTGCAAAAATACACAGTATCGCTGATACAATGAAAGGTAATTTGGATTTTTATCGTACGAAGCAGAAGAAAGGGAAAAGCTGTAATTTCCCATATCTGAAGTTAAAAGTGATGTAAGTACAATCTGAGGATAAAGTAGAGAACAATGTTGTTCTTCGTAAACGTACTGGAAAATATACTGCTCGTAATGTTGTGAAGATAGGTGATGGTCGAAACACCAGCGGTATGAGGGGACTGCGTCGCTCGCGTGGTGTATCAGTTGACGGAATACCTCGTCTTACCCCACATTCAACAACCTAAAGGATATGACAGATCAACGGGTTTTAAGTTGCGAGGATCAAGTACAGAGATCCAAATCATTCAAAGGAAAGATTTCAGGGTAGGAAGGGGAAATTCAAAACGTATTGAGCCATTCGAAGACGTTTTAAGGAAAGGAAAGGATCCCCCTGATCCTTTTATGCAAAAATTTGATAAGGATTATATTATACCTAATGTTTAAATACTATTTGTATTAATATATGTTTTGTGTCTTACTATTATTTCTTATATGTGGTATAAGCTTTTTTTAGAAATTTGATATTGATATAATTTGATGTATTTTCCGAATTTGATATCAGTATTAATCGTATGTATTTAAAAATATGATATTATTGAACTTATTGTCATCTTATAGTATTTTCGAACATTATTTCCTATTTTTATTATTTGTCATTATATTTTATTAATATGATATTGATATAATTTGATTGTATTTGAAAATATGATATTGGTATACCTGGCATGTATTTAAGAATATGATAGGAATTTATTGTTATTTCATTTTCGAACATCTATCTATTTTATTATTTGTCATGATATTTTATTATTTGTCATATTCTAGAATTATTTTGATTTTTGTGTGTGTTAAGTCACTGAGGCCAGTGACCTGCAGAATGGCCGATTCTGTGGGATTTATTTGTCTGGTAATCACCATATAGCGACACCTTACGGTCGCTTGTCTTTGACAGAGCTGTTTTTACAACGTGGGGGTATTGAACTTTGAACTCTGACCCCACGAGAAGGGGAGAGGGCCCCGTGGATGAGAAAAGAAGCCCCGCAGATGGGCGCGGAAGAGAACGCTGGGAGATGGCGAAACTGCAACGCGCTGCGTCAAGCAGCGGTATAAAATGGTTGTGAATGATTAACAATTAATGTAAATATTGATGTAAGTATATCCATTAAATATGTGTTGTTGAGGAAAACCAACGCTTCGTTGATGTGTTTGGAAATACACCCCTAGACACCCACTTCAAAAGTTCAGCTTTGGTTAGACTGGTAGAGTCAAACAAAACTGTAGGTTCGGCGGGATGCATCTGTAGAAACCGGTGTAACTCTAGAAATTGTGGAAGCCGGCAGGATGCATCTTTTGCCAGCGGCTAAAACCTACATGCATGGGCCTGAATGGTCAGGTAGCTAGCGCTCTGGCGCTCGGTACCACAGGTTTCGGGTTCGAGTCCCGGCGGTGCCATAGATGTTTGTAGTGGTTCAGAATCCCCTTAAACCGTGGTCCCGGTCAAATATGATCGTAGAGCTTTGCGGGGGCATTGTTACTCCATGTCCGTGGCTTATCTGTAAGTTACACGCGCCCCGTGGGTAATGCAAAGTGAGGTAACGTCTTTGCAGCGCTGCCTTAAGGCATCAAGACCAAGCTGTCTAAGTGCCAGCTGCATTCAGTAAATATATATGCATATGCATCAGACCACCAGTGAACTGAGAGATTAATGGGGATTCTGGAATCCTCGATTGACGTATTCTGCACGGAATCTTGGATCTGTATCCATACAAGATACAGGCACTTCCTGTTATTACCTCAGAATACAGATGATAGACTGTGTATACAGATTATAGATATGTGTAGTATCAGTAAGTCCGACTCGCATCTGCGTGCGCTGATGATGAGCATGAGGTCTGAGTTCAATTCACTGGCGGATTTGTTTTAAACATTTGTTTCAAAAACGAGGCGACTCGATGGCGATTGTGATGTCCAGCATCTTGTCTCGTTAGTCGGACTACCCTGGTGGGAGTTTTCCGGATATTCTAACATACGATACGCACATGTAGAAGGGTAGATCTCCCAGAAGGCACTGCTCTCTTTCGTTAGCGACACGGAGCCAAGTCAGACTTCTACCTACGGGTGCTCCATCGCAACAGGAGGAAAGTGCTGCCCCTTTCATGAGATTACTCATGGGATGTCCGTCCCACGCTACAGGACACTGAGGATTAGACACACAAAGTTTCATTATGATGCGTGAACCCCTCTTATAGTTACTTTTTGGAATAATTTTTAAATACATCAAAAAAGATCCAATGCGCCTCTGATTATATTCCCTCAAAATTAAATTTTTCCCGAGCATTATTTCTTTTTCTTATGAATTTTTTTACAATTGTGACTCATTATTTGCACGAAATATGATAATATTTATCAGACTCCAGTGTTGAACTTAAGGAAAGGAAGTTAAATTGATTATTAATTAAATACATAAGTATTTAATTATTTATTAAAGTAATAATAATCAATACATAAGTATTAATAATAATTTAATTTTATTATGATTTATAACCAATATTCACAAAACAAAAGCGCTTTAAATTCAATTTGTATAATGGATATCGTTAGCAAGAAAAATAAATAATTTTCGAAAAATAAGGTAAAATATTCTTTCTATAATGGAGGAAGATAAAGAGTATTTTATAAGTTCGATTTTTATTGAAATCCCTTCTGTAAATGTTGATGCAATTATACATTAAACCTTTTTTACGTTGTGGGCCTAATGGCCGAATAGCTAGCGCTCTGGCGTTCGGTACACAGGTATCGGGTTCAAATCCCGCCTTTGCCTGTGGGTGTTGTAGTAGTTCGGAATCCACTTTAAACCGTATGTCCCGGTCTAATAGGAGCGTTGCGGGGGCATTGTTACTCCGCGTCCGTGACTTACTGCATCAAGTTACGCGCCCCCAGGGTAATGCAAAGTGAGTAACGTCTGTGCAGCGCTTGCCTTCAGGCATCAAGACGTCTATGTCTATTTGCCAGCTGCACTAGAAAAAAAACAACCTTTTTGCGTTGTCTATGAAGCTTATTGATCAATTTAGAATTAATAAAAATATAATATAATTTAGTGAAACAATTTTTGGTCTCCGATTCCATTCAATTTGAAGCAAATACCCTTAGAGTTCTGAAGAACTCACTTCTTTCTTTCTCTAAAATCTAAAAGTAGAATCTTTCTGGCAGCTGATTTATCGTGTTTAGCCCTGATAGGATTATTCGATGTTTTCAGATACGTTGTTATTTCAAAAAGCTTCCATTAAAAGGAAACAGAACCTTACCTCCCTTAACTAACAAGTCTCTGTTAAACATATCATTCAAAGTTATATTTCTTTTTGCAATAAAAATGTATGTTTCATGTATGTTTATATGTATTTTTTACATATATTTTATTTCCCATTTTAAAACGTTATCATACAAAAATAGGTAATTAATTCTTAATCTGAGCACTGATATACATAACAATTTTTTGTTAATTATTAATAATTATAGAAATCGATACAACACATTTTATCAAAAAAATGGAACTTTATTTGGAATAAGAAAGAAAAGTATCCTATTCAGGGGAATGTTCTTACTTGAGAGGAACAGTTATTCGAAATGAAAGAAAGGGCATAAACAAAAAAAACAGTTGAACTAAAATTAAAAATGCTGAATGAGAAAGTTGATGAGCAATGTTTTTAGCGATGAAAAGATAGAGAAACAGATTTTTAAATGTAAAGAAAAATCTTATTTCCCATTTGTCGTACTGGGAAAAAAAATATGAAAAAACAAATTTATAGAAGAGCATTAAAACCCTGATAACCAGGGCCAGTTTTCCTATAGGCTAACTAGGCTTCAGCCTAGGGCCACAAAGATCAAGAGGGGCCTACATTCAAATTGTTAGCAAAATTAGAATTCCACTATTCTAAGAACATACCCTCTCGCAAGCAATAAATCCTTCATTATGTTTTTCGCTCGTCTGCTACCTAGCCAACCCTCCTCTTCAGCGCATAATTTATCATTTGCATAATTTATTCTCACCACTCACCCTTTTTGGTTTCCGGTTTTCTGGCTCTTTGCATATTAATGAGTCTTTTTTTGCCTTTCCGTGGTTTGATGTTTTGAATTGGTTTATTACGGCGGTGTTCAATTTTTATATTGTTTTTCTTCTATATTTTTCATTTTTTAAATAATCTTTAAAGTTAATGGCTTAATTTTAATTTCACTCTTTTAATTTTTTATTACATTTTAAAATTTTTATTAGGAAAAAAAAACATTTTCATTTTTAGCTAATTTTTTCTTTTAATGCTTAATTTATTAGTGAATGATCTTGAGTATTAATTTTTATTCTTATTTTTTTATTTTTCTACTTAATTAAAATTCTATATTTCTTAAATTTTCAAATTTCTTTAATTTGCATTAGGTATATAGACCAAAAAAGTTGCTTTGCTTCATTTCACCATGTTGGAAGTTATGGTCGCCGCGCGACCAAGGTACTCTGTAAATCCCTCCGATTATAGCAATTTGTGATTTTTCTGTTTGTTTTAAAAAGTTAACAACCCGTCTGGGTTGGTAAACTCAAATGAATCTATTGTATAGTAAATTTTATCAATAATGGACTTCGTAGTTTTTTGAAGATTCCGATCTAGGCGTATTTCCATACCGACAGCGACGACATTTATCAGGAGGGATCAATGGTAAAAAATAATTTGCCAAGGAAAATTCTGATATTTATGTTAACAAGTACAACAGTAAACATAAATAGGTGTAAAATTATAATGATAGGTGTAAGCATAAGTAGAAGTAACATAAGTAATAATAGGTGTAAACATAAGTAGGTGTAATAGTATCTACAATATTTATTTCATCTTGTTCCACTTGCTTAACGCCCCTAAATTCTCAACATTGTATACACAATATCTTTGATTGCAATAGATCTTCCCAAATGGACTCCTATTTCAGTGTTATACAAAGAAGCCGGCCAAATCTCACTCTTCCAACGACAGTTAATGTTAGCTGAACGTTTTCTTACAAAACACATGTTTTCTTTTGATCCATCCTCTCACACTCTCAATTTCTCAAATTGAAATTATTCTCCCAGTTTGAAACATCAAATTTCTCTCCAAACCTTTTTCCCTGACCTTTTGAAAAATTTACACACTACCCTTTCCTCTCTTATTCCCAATTTTTCATTCTATTCAAAAAATAGCTAAAAGAAAATTTTTTTATCTTGATGAATTTACCCTTCCAAACCAAGAAACTACCACACCCTTTAATTAAGAATCTTTTGAACAATATAAAAAGGAAAATTGGAAAAAATAAAATCATTTTAGCAACTGACTAGAATTGAATAAAGAGGTCGAGTACCTGAACGTTAAAAAAAAACATTCATTTACTCAATGGTATGTGATGGCAGTAGGAAAGAAAAGTCATGATGAATAGGTAATAATTAATCGTACGAAGTGAAAAAAAAGAAAAAAAAAGAAAAAAATAAAACATCGGTGATGAAAACGTAACTTCATGAAATTTATGATCAGCAAAGAGAGCAGAACAATGGAGCAAAAAGCAGAAAAATATCAAATCAAACATCATATAAAAAGTAAAATCATCTGCAATGACCGAGAAGAACTCAAAAAGAGATAGTGAGAATAAAAAAAAAAAAAAAAGTGATGGAATGGAGTGAAAAAAGAATTATAACGATCAAAAGGCTCATTAAGAAGCCAAGGTCAAGGGGAGAAAGTACGTTGGAAGAACGAGGCGCTTTGTTACTGTCAATTTGTTTAGGTAATAAAACTTACAAAGCAGGAAAAAGAATATGTGTTGAGTAAAATATCTAAAAAGCGATGGGGGAAAGAACGTGGGAGGGGACACCATTGGAATAAAAATGGGAGATAAATGCGAATTAATATTGAAAGAAAGATTGGAAGTTATGCATCAAAACTCCAGCAACACTCAATTTCTTGCATTAATTTTTCCCTCAGGAAAATTCATCTGGAACGATCTCAAATTACAATAGTACTTTTTCAGATGAAACTCTCGCACTGATTTTATCAATTTCTACATATGTACTCGGAAGTATATAATTATATTATTTTTATCAAATAGTCTTTCTGCCTTCCGAGTTCTCCACAATTGTAATTTTAAATCCACAAAAAGAGTTATCAAACTTCTTGGAAATCATATCAAACACAAAACTCAACTCAGACTCAATAGATTTGGATTAACATCTTCTCCACCTTCTATCAAGATACAAAAAACCTGAAACTGAGGAACATATTTTATTCCAATACATTAAATATGAAGTACAAAGAAAAAGGTTAAAACAGGCCTTTGGATATAATGTCTATCTATTCCTCGTTATTTGATATGAGTGATGAATCTTACTATAAAACTATATCACTAATTAATTTTCTACGAAAAGAAAAATTACGTAGTTTTGTGTGTGTGTGTACTAACTTTTTTGTATTATTTAGTGACAGAAGTTCTGCACGACACCACATTTCGGTGCTTCTTCATTAATACTTTTGAGTCAGTTAAAGTCCACTGATTATCTGAAAATCTGTTTTTTATTTGTATTATCTTTATTTTTCCACTCTAAAGTAATTGGATGAATTGTGAAGATAAAAAAGCAGAAGCTCACACAGGCATAAATCTCAAAAAGACACCTTGCACTTTAAATCTATTAGAAATAATTGAATGATACAAAAATGAAGATCAAACTTTCATTTTCCCAAACTAGAAATTATTTTCACAAGTTTATTCGGCAAGTCTTCAATCTTTAAAAAAATATTTATGAAGAGAAAATGTCAATTGCAAAAACACTTGCAGCTAAATTATCACAAAAGTTCTTTATCCAACAGTTCATATCCAGTTCTTTTGAGAAACAAAAATGTTTTATTTGCTTTAAATCTATTTAATAGAAACAAAAGTAACTGCTTTAAAGAATAAACAAGATGAAAAAAAGTTGCAATATGTCAGAATTTATTGATTTTATCAAACACTCCAGCATGAACAGAAACCATAAAATTCTTTTGTATACAGGTATATAAAAATTGTTCATTTTATTTATTTTTACCCCGTAATTTTTGTGGGATAGTCAGAGTAAACCTATGAGCATTCCTTTTGTAATGGTCTATTTTATGTATATTTGTTTCTATGCTGTAGATCTTTTCAATGCATAATGTTAATTTTTTATTGTTATAGTAAAATAACCATCCTTTTGTAATGAACAAATGTCAG
>BPLR01017804.1:0-24959 GCA_021605095.1 Caerostris extrusa | reverse complement strand
GTATCTACTCAGTAATTCTAATTTATCAAAAATTTCAAATACATTTCAATATTTATTTATTATTTATTTTATACAAATTGGGGGAGTATTTCTAAATATTTAGTATACATTGATATTTAAATGTTAATGTATCTTGAACATCATTGTAGTTTATAAGAAATATATTTATTAATGAATTATTTTTATTCCTTGCTTTAATGCAAGTTTGAAATTTCATTTATATATATTTAGTTAATAAACTATAGTTATATAAACTACAATTTCTTCAAATGTTTGATGTTCTATTTTTATGAACATTTTCATTTTTCTACTAAAAAATATATAAGTAATATTATCTATTCGTCCCTACAGCTTCACAATAAATAATTTATAAGATGAATTAAAAAAGGTAAATTCTTTTTCTTTACAATTATCTTTTTTCGATATCTGTTCCTTTTGACCATGACCACTGTAACCATATTAGTAAATATGGTAACAGCATTACTAAATAAACAACTTTTTGCGTTTTGTCAAAAAGCTAAATTCTGTGGCAAAGTAACTAGGTTAGGTGTAACTGCCAGCGTTTTGCGAAATATTATTTGACACTCACTGAAGTGACAAAGTCATGGGATACCTCTTAATATCGTGTCGGCCCTCCTTTCGCCCGGCGAAGTGCAGCAACTCGACGTGGCATGGACTCAACAAATCGTTGGAAGTCTTCTGCAGGAATATTGAGCCATGCTGTCTCGATAGACGTCCATAATTGTGAAAACGTTGATGGTGCGGATTTTGGGCACGGGCAGACCTCTCGATGATGTCCATAAATGCTCGATGGGATTCATGTCGGGCGATCTAGGTGGCCAGATCATTCGTTGGAATTGTCCAGAATGTTCTTCAAACCAATCGCGAACAGTTGTGGCCCGGTGACATGGCGCATTGTCATCCATAAAATCCCATCGTTGTTTGGGTACATGAAGTCCATGAATGGCTGCAAGTGATCTCAAGTAGCTGAACATAAGCATTTCCAGTCAATGTTCGGTCCAGTCGCAACAGCAGGGACCAAGTCCATGCCATGAAAAAACAGCCCACACCATTACGGAGCCACCACCAGCTTGAACAGTGCCTTGCTGACAGTTTGGGTCCATGGCTTCGTGGGGTCTGCGCCACACTCGAACCCTACCATCGCTCTTACCAACTGAAATCGTGACTCATCGGACCCAGGCCGCACGATTTTCCATTCATCTAGGGACCAACCGATCACGTGCCCACGAGAGTCGCTGCAAGCGATATCGTTCTGTCAGTAAAAGCACTCGAGTCGGTCTTCTGCTGGAATAGCCCAAGAAAGCCAAATTTCTCCGCACAGTTCTAACAAGACAAGTCCCTTGTACGTCCCGTGATTTCTGCGGTTATTTGACGCAGTGTTGCTTGTCTGTTAGAATTTACGACTCTTTGCAGACGTCGCCGGTCTCGGTCGTTAAGTGCAGGCGGTCGACCTCTGCGCTGTCCATGGTGGGATGTTATGCCTGAAATTTCATACTCTCAGCACACTCTTGACACAGTGGATCTGGGAATGTTGAATTCCCTAACGATTTCAAATGGCATGACCCATGCGTCTAGCTCCAACTAACATTCCGCGTTCAAAGTCTGTTAATTCCCGTTGTGCGGTCATCATCACGTCAAAACCTCTTCATGAATAACTTGAACGAAATGAAAGCCCTGCTGCGTTATACCTGTTCTACGCGTGCTACTGCCATCTGAAAGTTTGCATATTACTATCACATGACTTTTTGTCACTTCAGTGTAAAAATAGATGTGAATTTTTATGATACAATTTTACCATTTCTACTTGTCTTGAAGCAGTATGTCTAACTCCAAACCAATTCCCTTTGTTAGTTAGGCATGAACCATCAAACATAAAATAAAATACTGCAAGGAATCTAGCTAATTCTACAAGTTGGGCATGTTCATATCAATGGAAACTTTTTGAATTAAAAAAATTTACTTTAATTATATTGATCTTTTAATATTTTTATGTTATATATATATATAAACAACGTTAAGAACATTTTAAAAAACAGTAGCTAAAATTAAAATTAATATATTGTCAATATGTTACTTTGAACTTGAGGCATGTTATCGGCTTCAGCTCAATACCAGCAGTACCAATTTTAATCCATTAAATACGCGAGTTGAATTGAAACGAACTCATCGCGGTAAAATCTAGCATCATTCAATCTCTGTTACAACTATGGAAGCAATCAAATCTGTTTTACAGCTTCTCTCTGGCATGTCCTATCCACACTCTAACTGTAATCAATGTTGGGACAAAAGATACTTTTGATAAAATACATGAGGGATCCTTTCTCGACACACTTTATTAAGCATGTGCAATAATTTCCATGAAAATCTTCAATATGCATCGAAGGAAAATATTAGAATTCAACATTCAGTTACTAGATTCCATGTATTAGAAAAATAATACAGTTGAAGACTATGAAAATTAATTTTAACTTGTAAATATATATCGCCTGGTGTTCAAATACTCGATAAGAAGAAACAATAATTTTCAAAATTACGTAACTATTGGAAAAATATTTACTATTCTACGAAAAACGAAATCAAAATAATCAAGATCAAAATTAGAATTAATGATACTAAAATATAGACCACAAACATGATATTACAGGTATTTGTTTATTTTTAAAGTAATTGTATTAATTTCAACATTATTATGGTATGACGTAAACTGAAGATAATGTGTTGCCAAAATAATGTAAATTAATATTGTATCAATATAAAGTATTAATAAATTAATAATCGATAATTTAAAAAAGAAACATCAAAAAAAAATCGAAATAATATATTAATGATAATAATAATTTTTTTAAATAAAAGAAAAAATGATTTAGCTATTAAAAATAGTTAATATACAATCAAAATAAATTTCAGGTGTGAAATTACTGTTTACTAACAAAATATACAAATAACATGTTTACATTCTATTTAGCAGTAAACTTTATATTTTTAAAAATTTGTGCTGTAACAATATGATCCAAATGAATTGTTAAAAATCTCTTACAACTGGTTATTAATGAATTACTGGTAAGGAAAATGTTTTATCACTATATATAAAATTAAATTCAACATTCTATGGTAATTTTTAACTTTGAGAAAAATAAGCAATCTTTCAGCAGTTATAGGAATATTTAAAGAATTACCCAAGAATAATAAGAAAAAATATAATTATTTTCTGTCATATCTCCACTGCGGGTTAAAGATCAGAAAATATCAAAACGAGAAGTGGGAAAAGTAGATTGTCATAAGTAGTTTATCTCACATTAATCTAAGGAATGGATAGCCTGAAAACCCGCTTTTCGTAAACTTTGTATTTACATTATATCACACTTGTAACATTATTTATATTTAGACATCGATATCCCAGACATATTTTTTATTTTTAAACTAATGTCTTTTTTGATAAGTCAGGATTATGTATGAGAAAATTGTCTGCAAGTAATTTTTATTTTAATTTTGAGCACAAAAACAATGAAAGGATTTTACTGGTATAAATAGACGCATCTTTTTTGCTCGTATTCTAATAGATAAGATTCTTAATATGTATGTAACCATAGGAGTAAAGAATACAATTCTAAAAAAAATGTTGTTTTTGTAATATTTGTTTAATGTTATGAATTAAATTTAAAAGTAATAGAAAGTTTAATTCTTTTAAAATTTCTTTATTTATTTATATTCGAGGTAATATCATTTTCACTTTAATTCATAATTCATTAAGGCTAGAAAAATTCGTAAATTTCCTTTATTTTTAGTGAGTTTCATTTTTTCAAAAGTTTAATATTAAATAAAAATTTTATTATTTGTATAAATGTTTTGAGATAAAAATATATATATTTGGTACACACAAATAACTAACGTAAATTGCTATATTGGTATATATTATATAACATGCATTAATTACATTACATTACAATAATTGTTTGTGTCAATACATTTATATATTGGCAGAAACAAATAATTAATGTAAGTGAAATGTAAGGTGGTAATTTCAGGGTGTAAAAGCCATTCCCATATGTATTTCCCAGAAATTAATAATTAATGTTAGAGCCTCAGTTAAATAGATATAAATAAATTTTGAGCCATTATAATGCAATGAAAATTTGATATAAGTACTTACACGAATGAATAAAAATCGCGAATAACAATGAAATCATCCAAAAACTGAATTGTTATTTATGGATGAACTAAAATGCATAAATCGATGCAATTAAGTTAAAACATCTCTACTTCCATAATTATCCGGAAAATAAATTTTCTGAAAACTCACTAAAAAATACAAATGCAGTTATGTCTATGAGTTAAAATATTATTAAAAATATGCCAATAATTCATTGTCTCCAAATGAAGTCAAAATTGAAATTTGTGAAGTTGGCCATCAGGAAGTTTTGGAAACTCCATTCGATTGAGCCTATGTCGTACCAAGTTTAACCGAGCATTTTTTGAAAGTGGCTCAGCAATCTTGGGAAAAATCAGGAAATACGTCGTTGGCATATGTTTCATCCACCTCAAGCTAAGAAAAATTGTTTATTAGGGTGACTCGGGAAGTTTCTAGGATTAGATTTGTCACTTACAAAGTAGTCGCGGGTAAAGTGACGTTCATTGTGGTTTTTGTATAATAGGAAATAATGATATTTCCAATCTCGAATCTTAAATAAGATCCTTTCTCTGTAAATCTAATTAAATACAATTTTTGATTTGTATTTTTTTGAAATAAAATATATTCTTTTAAAAAGGATATCAGTTTCTATTTTTAGTATACTTACATTGACATTTGTGTCAATGTGTTTGCATTTTATACCTTTAACTCACCACATTTTAAGTGCCGGACCATGGCTCAGTAGTAACGTACATAGATTTGAATCAGCTGTGGTTTCCGTTTGCTTGTTACTGCTTTCTAAACGAAAGAGTCAATGGAGAATATTATAACTTATATAAACGTAGAGCTTTGATAACCAATAATGCTTATTGTGGACTAAAACTCCTAATGCTATGTGGTATGTGGATATGTGGTATGCTTTAGTTACTCGTAAAGTCTTCCCGGAAGGTAATGCTCTCCCTTTATCGTCCATCAGTGTTGTGTTTGTAGTATACATGAAATGTAGCGACAATACTAACGATGAAGATATATATATATATATATACAAAATGAAAAAATATACAGTGGATAAGAAGATTAAGTAATAAAATACAAAATTTCAAAATAATTATATATTAATATTTTAATTTGTTCAGCCCCTTTAACATTAGAATATATTACGAATATAAATTAAAAACTTAACTTCTTCTTTCTAACATAACATGTTTAAAACACTTCGATGCCAGCTTCTTACGAAAGTCTTAATCAATTCGATAAGAATTTTAAATAAAAAAAAAAAATTATTCAAAAATCACAAAAGATTTTTATATAATAGTAATGAAGATGTTTTTAAATGAATCGCTATAAAAAGGCACAGAAAGCTCTTAATGATATAATTTATTAAAACTGTCTCACATATATGTTTATTAAAAATTTAATATTTTTTTGCAAATTTGTTCAGAATAATTTGTGTAGTTTGTAATAGGTAAAAATAGAATATGCGCCAGAATAATGTGCGCATATATATTGAATATTGTGCGCATGCACATGAACTATTACTTTCAGCGAATAGCTTGTTGTTAGTTAAACGAATTCCAAAAACTCTTGTCCACATACACACCTATAAATTGTTCTCTGCAAACACATTTTGAGTCCCTGAGAGCTTTCTAATGCAAAGTGTCATTGTTTCTAATAGTAGTCTCGCTGTACTTCTAGTTCTGTAATGAAACGGTGTTCAATTTGTCGTAAGCATCACGAAATGTGGTGATATTTTTACATCTTGCCTGAAACAGTTCGTAATGGTGTTTCCAAAGGCCTGGAAACTATGACCTATGGTCATTCGTTGTTGTAAAGACAGACTGAGACTTACCCAACATGAGCCAGAAGACGTATGGTTACTTTGTATTTGCATTTTGCCTGTGAAATTTAGAACTAACATCCCTTAGAATTGGAATCTAAATATGTTCAAAATTTCATTAAAATAGGTCGTAGATTATTGTTAATTGCAATAAACGAGCATTGATTAAGAAGAGGAAATACGTTAGTATAATGTTTATTGGTATTTACGAGTGGCGCCAAATTATGGAAAGACAAACTTATTTTTCCTTTGTGACATCTTAAATTCAGTAGAGAAAAAAATAATTATATTTTTCCTTATTTTAAAAGGGCTATATAATAACAACAACAATCAATATTAAAATCTCCTATGTTTTTAAGATTCGCAATTCGTATGCAATAGTTAAAAACAAAATTGTTATAACTAAATTCTAAAATGAAGCTCCAAAATCGTTAACTAAATTTAATCAATTCTTGTCTTAAAAATAAAATTAAAATTTCAGAAATTATAATTAGGTATTCGAATATGGAATAAAAATAATTTTTATGAAATAGCTTTTTTTACAGCAGATTTTATCAACTGGAATTAATAGAACGTAAGAATTATATTTTAATACTGAAAATTAAAAAAAGACAATCGTTGGTAACATTTAAAAGTGCTTTTGTAGAAGCATTTGTATTTTATATAGCATCAACACTTATATCTTATAATTTGTCTTTACGTATTTCCATAATTTACCTTAGCCTTATAAATTAATATATTTCCTGATTATAAAATTTACTCAAGCATAATATCAAAATCTAACGTATAGAAAATTTTAAGTTGCTCAGGACCAAAGTTGGGGCCGCACAAATAACATATAACATTTGAAATTAGATTTTAAAACTCAAAAACTACATCATAACTATAAATTCATCTGTTATGAATATTTTGTTTATCATGCATTTTGTATTATTTTTACTAATTTATAGTCCGTAATTATAATTTCCTATTGCTTTAGAACAAACAAGGATTTAAATCAATACCAAAACAAAATATAAATTATTTATAGATTAAACTTTATTTTTAAGGTCAGTAATTGTGGCGGTTTCATTTTTAATTTGTATAAATATATTTATATTCAAATGATATCATGATTTATTTCAAAAAAGATACAAATACTATGAACCTTCATTGCGGGATCATTTTATGCAGGAATTATGAAAGTATCACTATCAATACTAACTACTGAAAAACAAATGAACTTTAAAAGTGATCTGAACTGAAAATCTGTCATATCAATATAAGTAACTAGCTAAAGATGAAATAATAATTCTATTGAACAATTTAAATTGTGAATACAATTAAAATGATTCGTGAGCCTACTTGGACAAATGTATTGAGATTACCACGGAAATATAAATATTTTTAAAAATATATATATTATACCTAAATCATATTTATATGAATTATTACGGTAATACAAATCTTTTCCAGTTTCTTTTATACGTTCGAAAGTATCTAATCCCTTATTAAATTAAAATTCAATAACGCAACATCATAATCTACAATTATTTTCGTATTTTAATTATTTATAAATTTAGATTCAACAATAAAAAATGTGTTTCATTATTATAAAAGAGCTTAATTTTTAATCAGAGAAGTAGCATTTTTATTTTGTGAATAAAATTAAAAATCTTATTAAATGAAGCTCAAAGATTAATTTTTAATATTCTGCCTGTTTAGCAAAGTTAAAAAATTTCTCTATTGTTTATTTTCAGTTTTTCTATAAACATGGCGATTTTTATAAGTTGTGAGAATAAAGGGCATACATATTAGATAAGTGTATCTAATAGGTGTAAAATCTATATCTAATGAATAATAAAACTGGTTTTAGCAAAGTTAATTTTTATTTTTGAAAGAATAGGGATTATTATTATTAATATTATTACTTTTTTTTTTTTTACAATTTCTATTTTCGGTTCTTGTTTATGTGATATTATTGAATAGAAAATAGCTGAATAATTTGATTAATAAAGACTTTTATAATTTAAAAAAATCCATTTTCATCATATAATAATATCGTACTTTAAACAAATAGTATACTGTAGCTAAATTTATTTGCTCAATGAAAACAAATATATCAGATTATTACTTGTATAATATATGAATCAAATTCAAATTAACAAAATAAGAAGTAGCATTTATGATAAGCAATACTTTCAATGGCGAAAATTAAATTTAAAAAAATAAGCTATCATCGATCAAAAACGTATTATATGAAAAAAATACAATTAAATAGCATCTATTCGATTTTGATTCACTAATTAAATAATATGATAAATCCGTAAATGAATGAACTTGAATCAATTCATTATATTCAAATATAGTTCAAAAGTCAATGGTTGTTACTAAATTTAAAAGGGAAGACACATTTTTAATTGCAATTTTTAAAATAGTAAAACTGTTTATTAATATATATAGGAATATATATTTTTTCTAATTTCGTGAAAGGTATAATAGAGATTAAATACTACAAATATTTCTTATTTAAATGTGTAGCATATTTATAATATATATATATGTATATAAAAGCAATTTTTTTGAGAGATTTAAATGTCGTATGATTCTTTTACTATCAAATAATTCAATAAATCAACTATATCAGGATTTATTATCATATAAATCCATAATTTTTAAACATGGGTGTAACTGATAGGAATAATCACACTTCATATTAAAGCGGGTCAAGCCTTTGAACTCAGATACTAAATTTTATGAGGCGTATTTATTTTGTATATTTTCATTATGTCTATTATTTTTCTTTTCTGTTTTAATTTTTTGAAACAGCGTTTTGATAAAAGCTTTTTTTGTAGAATTTCAATAAATTTCAATGAATAGAAATTTCACAATTTCCTGTAATATTATTACACAAAATTACTGATTTAGGTAAACGTTTCTTTATAGATATGAAGAAAATAATATGTGGTATGAAAACTGCTAAGTTATATATTAGTTTTTGCTTGTGATTCCCAGGACTACTGTAATTTATTCTCTGTATAATCTATAAAAATTGAGAAGTATTAGAATAATTGCAGAAGGTAATTTTGCTTATTTAACTAAACTAAAATGAACACGGAATTTTTTATCAATCCTAATCATAATAACCACGTCCGTTGATTACAATGGGAACGTAGTTATTTGGTTGACATACTATTATTTTATTATAATATACTATTATTTTATTATATTATATATATATACAATACTATTATTTTATTATAATATACAATATATATATACAATATATTATATATATATACAACTTATACTGTTATTTTACAGTGGTAATATCTAGTTAATGTTAGTATCTACAATTTAAGCTTTCATAAACTTGTATTCGAAAAATAACCATTTTCATTATAATGTAATTTGATGTCTATTCTAAACTTTTTGAGAACCTATTCTAAATATTTTTAAATGCTTATTTACATAATTATATTATATTACTTACGAATAATACATATATATTTTTCAATTATGTTACATACATATGAAAAGGTGGTGTAATGTGATTATAACTGAAGAAACCTTTTTTATATGGAATTCAGTTCCATGGAATGAAATATGGAAATAATAGATACAACCACTAGATATATTTTTTTATTTTAAATAAAATATAGAAATAAATGCATTAAACATTCAAAATTATGAATTAAATGTCAAAATGTATTTTGTACAATTTTAAAATATAATTGCACATCATTTTATTACAAACGCTTATGGAATTTCTATTTATGATAAATTACTATACAACGAACATCATTCTATACCTTGATAATTTAAAGTGTTGATGAATGCAAGAATATTGAAATATTTCACTCAGGTATGAAGCAATTTCTCATTTAGTTTGGAAGTAGCAATGATTCATTATGAACAACGCTATAGAGAGCAAATTCGCCAGTTATCAAGAATCCTTAATTTATTATCAAGATACATTATGTGGATCATCAATCAATCACAGGATACATAGGGGAATAAATATCAGTATAGCAGTGTTATAAATGAATACATTACTTTATTTATCACGGTATGTATGATCGGATTCAAAGCAGGGGTTCTCTTGGAAAATATTAAAGTTGCATTTAAGGTTGAATATTTTGATGCATGAAAATTGTGAAGCAAAATTTTTCTGCATTTATATCTGAAATAAAAACGAAATTGATGTTTTGTCGGCAAAATTAATCTGAACTATCAAATGTTGTTTTGTTAAAAAAAAAATGCTAATATATTGAATTATTTTGAGATTTTGTTCACAGTACAGTTGCTATGAAAATGTATCAAAGCTTGATGGTATAAAAAAAGCTGTTGAACCATTTTGATTTATTTTTACATTTATTCTCACCCAATTTATTTTGCATTTCATTCAAGTAAAATAATTTCGAATTTTACTTATAAACAATAAGATTTTGCCATTGGTCACAAACTGACATTGCTTTTAATATAGCTAATGGCTTAATATAAATTAGATACTAGAAAGATACTATGCTTGAATTTTACTTATCCATCATTACAATTACGATTAATTTTATTTTCTTTAAAATATTTTAATTAGAAGTGCGGCTGAATTCTTTGAAATCAATCTGATTTTTTTTCTTTTGTATAAAATTGTATTAAAGCTTTTTCAAAACGTGTGTATTTTTTACACAGTCCTATTAATACTTCATTCAATTAATAAATACATCACATTTCTTATTACCATGTCTGTAATATAAATTTCCCTGTTATTGTTTTTTGTCTTCAGACGGGCGATACACATAGATTCCAATATATTTCAAAATATCCACCCTATATATATATACTTATATTGCAAGTTTGTAGCAATCACATTTCTATACATAAAATACTTTAGCCTTCTATATAGAAAAACATTATTACCGATTCGTCAAAATATAATAAACCAGCACAATAAATTAATGCTACTTATATGTAACTCTTATAAGTGTAAGTTTTTAGTTATCCCGTATAAATAATTTTTTTTTTTTAAAATCATTTTTAAGATTTCAATAAATAATATACGATTGCTTTTCATTACAAATTAACAAATACTTTATTTTTTTAATTCAAAAGAAACGTCACAATATTATTTTTCTAGAAAATTGTTTCTCCATACTGCTATTGAAAGTTTTATCTGGGTTTATGCTAAGGGTGAATAAATGGACATTTGCTGTGGTCTTGTCATCAATAACAAAACACGGGAGAATATTTTACATAAAAAGAAATCCTGAAAGACCCTCACGGTTGAAAAATCTTCTGGCGGTCTGATAAAAAATGTAAAGCGTTGACATGTCCATGTAGCGACTCCAGTCAAGCACGGAGCCCTAGGAAGGAGACCATGCGACACATACGTGAGTTTCTCACAAATATACGAATAAAAAGTTAACTCTAACATTTGGCCAGGCGTTGTCCATAATTTATGTTATCTTTGTAAAACGAATCGATTTGGGTTTCTCTACAAACTTTTTGTGTCCATTAGAATTATATTAAATGGGATAAACAGTTCAAAAGGAATTGTTTCCGTGGGCATATAACTAAATGTTGAATATATTAATTAACTTAGAGTTCTCGACAGATTTATATTAAGTACTTTCTCTAAGATTATGGTATTAAATTTATTCTCGTACACAATGAACTTTCAGATTATATTCCATTTATTTCTATACAAATTATCACAAATATAATGTACTCAATTGTACTATACATGCCTCTAGATACATTCAATTAGCAGGTGAAATAAAAATGATTCTGATATTTTGAATATAAGTATTCTTTCAAAAAATAATTTCCTAATTTTAATTTTTATATATATTTCAATGGGAATTCTTGACTACATTTAAAATGTTTATTGGGATTTTTTTTATTTGTATTATATTTATATTAATTACTAAAAATAAAAATTATACTATAAATTTTCTATATATTTACTATATAATGGGTTATTTATCCATATGGTGATTATTTTACATTACACTATTAATTTATCCCTACTGTAAGCATAGATTTTGCATTCTTGCATAATGTATCAGAGATGTACTCAATCATATATCACATGTATCTAGATACATTCAACTAGCTGAAATAAAAATTTAACAACTGAAATAAAAAATTCCTAATATTTTGAATATAGTATTTATTCAAAAATTAATTTCTTATTTTTCAATTTTATACATATTTCTAATGGACTTTTTGACTGTATTTAAAATGTTTATTGAGATTTTTCCTATTTGTATCATAATTATGTGAATTTCTGGAATTAATAATTATATTATCATTTTCCATATATTTACTTTATATTGGGTTATTTACACGTACAGTAATTATTTTATGTATTGCACAAGTAATTTATCCCTGCAGTAGGCATGGAATTTTGCATTCTTGCATAGTAATTCATCAGTTTTATATTTCATATCGTAATAAGAAAACTTCAAGAATTCATTTACTATAATTATTGTCTTATATTTAATATTCAATATAATTCAGCACTATATATATGCGTATTTTCAAGGCAGATATTTACGATCTACAACAAGAAATCAAATATTTACTACTGGGTCCAAAAAAGGAAGACCAATTTTCAATTTAAAATTCCCGGGCCTTATGGAATTTCAAGTTTTTTCTTTTTTTTTTAGGTTGTTGGCACTGTTCTTGATATCTGTGTGAAATTTGACGTCAAAATATTCAGTAGTGTTTGAGTTACGCTTGGCTTTGTGAGACACTAAAACTGCTTGCAAACCGTCGATTTACAATTAGAGACCTTGCTGATGATGTTGGAATTTCAAAAGAATCGGTCAATTTCATTCTGGGCCTCAAACGCGTCAAATCTCTATTGGTACCGAAAACATTGAATGCGCCAACTAACACTGCGCTGATTCTTCGTGACTTTTCGCCAAAAATTCCACAACCAGCGGATTCACACCGTGCGACTTCTGGATATTCCCTAAACCCAAAAGACCACTCCGGGGACACTGTGAGTCGATTGAAGAGAGTCAACGTGAATCTCCGCGCGCTTTGAAAGCCAACCCTGCCGATGACTTTTAGCATGAATGGAGAGTGGAAAAACCGTCGGCTTAAGTGCATTGTGACCGGAGAGGATTACTTTGAAAGCGATGAAATAGATTTGGAAGTATAAATAAAGAGTTTTTGAAAAAAAATAATTGATCTTACTTTTTGGCCACATAGTATCGTCTTGTATTTAAGATTCTATATTCAATATAATTCAGCCTATATGGTGATAATTTTCAAGACAGATATTTACGATCTAACACATGAACTCAAATATTTATATTTCTGGCTATATCTAACTCCATAATTTTTTGATCAAAATTAATTATTACTTTTCATGTGAAAAATTTTAATGAAGTACAGATTTGAATTGAAGATCGAAGAAAATTATATCACATTTTTAAATTCCATGTTCGTCATGTTCCCGAAGCAAAATATTCAAAATTTTTATCGAAATATCAAATCTCTAAAATAAATCTTAGCAGATCGAAAGCTGACGGCTCGTTTCAGGCAGATTTGACCGGATTAGAGATTTTAGGGGTGGACTACAGAGACCAATCTCCCAAAATCGAGAAAGAAACAACATATGCATTATTTATGTTACAGATCCTTCATTGTACTGTTTGTCATGCATGTATGAGAAAAACTATAATCCTCCTCATACCAAACAATTTTTTGGAAACTGTCGAGAATCATTTGGTTACAGTTATGTATTCCGCATTAAAATGAAATAATAACAGTGAATGCCTGTTTGAAATGAAAAGCTGAAATATGATTTGGATATATATTTTCTTACGAAGGTAAATATCTGGTTCTTACAAAAGTTCTATCTTTTTCCTATTGAAATAAAACTGTAAATTTGGTCAAAAAAAATATTTATTGAATTTAATCATCTACAATGCCAACATTCTTTTCAGTGACATTTTCCAGTGAACTTTTCGATGCCCTGTTTATACAATTAATAAGGGTTTTTCTTTAAAATAAGTCTTGCTTCATTTTAACCTCTTCTCTTGGAGTTTGCCTAAGTCTTGCAAAAAGGATTCTGCAAGCTTCTAAAAAAGATGGTATTCTATTAGAGGAGGTTCAGAGAGAATAGGTTTAAAGAAGAATTTATCAGCTAAATTTTTATAGGAGCCACATTTTCAGCCACTCATGGGATTTGGCAAATTTTTATCATGGTGTAAACATGATGTTGTCCTGGTTAGGGGTTCGTGGCGCAATCCAAAAGTGCAGCAAGCAAATAAAGTCCATTGTTAACTATTGTTTACAAAAGGAAAATGAATAATGGATACAACAATGGACAAATGTAAACATCGTTTAACGAATGTAAACAATGTTTACATTTGTCCATGAAGTGCAGCAAGCAAAAAAAGTGATATAGGTCGATCCTATCTACCACCCGAAGAAGCATGGAGGAGGATGCTTGAAAACGCCCGACGAAGCAGACAGAAGCTTGAAGTGAAGCAAAAGATACGTGAAGCTGAGCGTAAACGGCAGTTGGAGAAACGCCTGGAAAAAGTTGCAGCTAAGGATTCGGGATAAGCCACCAAGCCTGAATCCGTGCGCGTCAACATGTGGCCTGTATGATAGTGTTTTCAGTCATCACTTGCCTCTATAGGTTCAAGTCCTCTGGGAAAAAACAAGATCCCGATCCACCAGAAGACGACGATCCAAGGTTGGAGTGTACGCCCATTCCATGGAATTTTGCAGCGCAAATTGACTGGGAAGGTGATGTTGATTGATATTCAATGTAGCATAGTAAGCAGTAAATATCCAGTCCACGATCGGGTTGTGTATATGCAACTTATCATGTTCCCTTGATAAGTTGAAATTTCCGAGCGGATTTCAGTTTTCTATTTTAAGTTTCTTTTACGAACTAATCTTATTTATTTATTTATTTTATATTTATTACGTGAAAGCCGTTTTCTTTCTGAAAGATTACTTGTAAGCATTTTTAGCTTTTCACAGCGATTTTTGTTTGATTGTCACCTAACAACTCATAAAGAAAATTCCTATAGGTATCACGCAATACACTCAAATGGATCTTTTTGGATGCAGGCCATATCAAAAGCTGTTGCATAAGAATGGAATAGCAGCTAAACCACAGTGATTTATGTGTAATATTATTATAAAAGGATTCACTGATTTATTACATATAGTTAGAAGTTGAATCTTTCTTATAAATATATTTTTTTTTAAAAATTAATTTTCTTTACGACCAGATATTTGCCAGATCTCGCAGCCTGCAATGCTATCTACGTAAGGTAAAAATTCATTTAAAACATATGTGTTCATCTTGAATAAAATTATCATAATCATAATGATCATAAAGACATTTTTGTTTTGCATTGGTGCGCTTAATTTTCCTCTCATAAATACTGCTAACCCTCCAAGGAATGAGAAAAAAGAGCATTGCATATCAGAAGGTCATTTAAGTGTAACGCTCCCGTTTTAATCTGCCGTTTAAGATACTCAGACAATTGACTGTACCCACATACGAATTGTCACAATTTCCATCGATTATTCTAGCTTCTGAAACTGTAGTGACCGCAAATAAGGCCACCAGTGGGTTCAAACTTGATCCCCCTGCACGTTAACAGAGCATTGGGTAACGATTTGTATATGATAGGCATTTAAGTACAGCTACACTATACATTCGAAATATATATTAAGCGCATTAATATTAATAAAGAGATCAATAATAAAACAATTTTTGTCTTCAAATTTCATTAAATAAAAACCGTTTTTATAAATTATGTAATAATTATACCTAAGTCCTCCTTCGTTTTTATTGAATTATCCAAAATTCAAATAATAAAAAATTTAAGTGTGGAAAATGAAATGTTTTCTACCTGAAGCACCTTATGTTCTACGTAATAAATTACAAAAAAGCAGTGCTGACAGTAGAAGTGGGGCTCACTAGAGGATTATCAAACGTAAATGTCCTTATTTACGTCTCGTCTGAGGTAAACCTGTAAAGGTTTTCGAAAAACTCTCTAATATAATATTATCACATTTTCACATCCTAATCGTCATTTAATTTGCTCAAGGTCAAAAGGAATGGAATACCTGTCAATTTACACGATAGAAGTATAAAAGGTAATTTACTTTGCTAATGAAAAAATTCAAATAACAGAAATTTTTGTTGTTATAACTACATATATATCATATTACAGGAATAAAAGAGCCTTAATTTTAAGGGTTTTTTTTCTTTTCGTAAGATTTTACTGTATATTATTTTTAAAATAATTATTTCGATTTAAAAGTTTAAATTATTTCGATAAAAAATCCTTTAGATAAATTTTTTATAATATACGTTTTTAGTCTGCAGTTTACTATTAATTGTTAATGATTATATAGTAACTCTTTCTTTCATGGAGATAGTCAGTAACATCAGACGCAACTCACGCAAAAATTATTTTGCTTTTGCTTTGGTAAAGGATAAATGATTTAGGTATCTAATAACAAGTGCAGCAACAGATACCTAATGTATCATGTTATTAAGTTATATATCGAGCTATAATGAAGAAAAATATTTGTTGCAGACATTAAATGTCTTATACGATAATAACTAGTTATAAGTAGTATATATCCATTGGATTAGTATGCTGTTTAAGTCTCTTTTATGAATATTTTCTACAAAAAAACACTATAAATAATAAGCTAAAAAGCATAAAAACTTCATTAAAGTGGGAATAAATGGAAATGGACTCTTTACTTGATTTCATAAAAATGTGTTAAAAACTTTAACTTGTTTTTTTTTTTTTAGTTTAAATTTTTTTTTTTTTTTGTAGAACAAAGTTTTGATTTTTGTTTTTTGTGTGAAGTTTTTTCAAACATAATTATGATACTCAAGTTCACTAAATGAATAATGTGTCAATTAACAGTTTTTAGTTGAATGGTTTCAAATTTTAAACAAATAAAATTATTTAATAATTAAAAAACTGGACGATGACATAGAGGTTTGGTTTGGTTTGTTACTCTACTGTCATTTTGTGCTCACTTAGGCTAATTAGACCGGGACCTAAGTTTAATGTGGATTCCATACCACTATGAGACATCCATGCCATCGCCAGGATACAATGATATAGAGGACATTACTCATTACCATTTAAATCATGCTGTTTCCAAGTACTAAGTCTAATGCCTGGTATTTGGAAACAGCATGATTCCAAATACCAGGGTTTTCCTCTGGCAAAATAAATGTCCAACAAAGTCATCCAATGTGTATTATATAGAGCATGATAACATGATAAATTTCATCATAACAATTTAGTACTAGAACCTCCAGGAATCAAAATCAAAGGAATATTACCACCTAGAACTATACCCATATCTTCGTCTCCTAGAACTGTACTCCCCATAGAATTTAGAATTATTATACACATCCCCGTAGTAGATACTGTATCTTTCAGTTCGATTCGCTTAGTGGGCTTCGAACTGAGCTCCTCTAAATCAAAAAGCTTGATCTACTATCTACAAAGTCACTCCTTACAAATAAAATGAAATCATTTTTCATATAAAAAATAAAAATTTTTTATCATGAATGAAAAAGGTAAAAATGAAACTGAAAATCATTTGGTGTGAAAATGATCATCTGGTATGAAAATGATCATCTGGTATGAAAATGATCATCTGGTATGAAAATGAAATTATCTGGTGTAAAAGATTATCTTGTATGAGTATGAAAATCAATCCTGAAAATCAAAAATCATTTGTCAGGTATTTTTATCATGAATTAAATCAGATTTAAAAAGTAGTAACCCAGCAGTAATAAATCAGTGTAATCTATAAAATATCTGAAAAACATAATTAAGTTTATTACTCAAAATTATTTCCGCAAGAAACAATTTAAAAAATAGAAAGTAGTTATGATTCATGCTATATTAATTATAGCAAATCCAAGGAACAATTTTAAATTGATTCCCTGTGATATTATAATCAAGACATGGTTTTAATATATATGATAATATTATTCGAATAACTAAGAATATATTTCATTAATATGCGTACAGAAAAATAATTATTCATTTTACAAATCAGATTAGCTACACTGGCCTCCAAAAGTGAAGGTACAAGTTGGTTTTATGTCTAATACGTAAATAAATGAATATAAAGACAGGAAATTCGGAGAAACGTTATATTAAATAGTTATTTAATGAATTATCACAATCTTAACTTCAAGCACAATGTATAAATAACTAATTACATTACGTAAAAAAAGACCATTATGTGAAAAATGACATTTTTTTTTTTTTTTTTAAATATATGGGTGTTAATAAAGAATGTGTCTAACCATAAATGCAATGCACTGGAGCTGTGGACTTTTCATACTAACAGTGAAGTTATCGGATATCTGATTTGGAAGGAAATATCATGTAGGGAGTATCCCTTTTCATTTTCATTCCCTTTAATGACCTCGGAGGAGAACTGAAAGAAGTCCCTTGTCTGCCAAGGTAGTCCAAAAGATGTTCAATGCGATTGAATTCTGGAAGTCAAGCTGCCAACATTGATTCTAAGCTTGTTGATGTCGAGCATTATCAAAAATTGGAGTAAATTCATTATCAATAGCACTAGAACTTGATCCGACAAATGGATCAAAGATATTGTCACTCTATCTCACAGAAGTCACTATAGGTACTTACAGATCAGTGTGTCGGCCCATAGTGATACCATTTTAAACCCTGATTCTGCATGCTCTATAACTGCGTATATTCAGCAATTATTTTTATAGTAGCAGGTCCCTTGCTTTGTAGAAATCAGTGAATGACCCGAAACATTCTTCAAAGTAAACTTAGATTCTTCCGTGAAGAGTACAAAAATCCATTGCTATATGGTCCAGGGAAATACAGCAATTGATCATCTTGCTCGGAGGTTTTCATTGCGAAGGCGTCTTCGTAATATTACAAAAGATATTCTCATCCCTGATGTTGCAAGTTGATATGAAACGAACAGATGCACAGAAGTATTTCTCGTCTTTAAGGATATAGTAAAAGTTCTAGAAAGTAATCTTTAAAAGGAGTTGTAATGCGTGACCGACCTGGCACAAAATCTCTTTTTTTCATATTTATTGATCCCACAGTCTGTGGATTTCACTGCGAGACACATTAACACGTCTAGAAGCATTAGATCGTGAAAAGCCCATGCATATACTTCTGACCGACTGCCAACTTAATGAATCGGGTAAACGACTTCTATTAGGCATTGCCAAAAATATCTTCACCAACAATAGAATATCAACAAACATTAATAAAACATACAAACAATTTAAAAAGGGAGATATTCACATTCACACTCGAATTCTAATTAACTGTCCATTTTTTAAACTGGGATGTGTATAATTCTATCAACCCTATTTTTTACTTTTATTTACATTCTCTTAAAAGAGAGTTTCAAACAACTAATTGCATCTAACCTCTTGGTGGCCAGTATATTATAAATAACGTATATTAACAAATTATGACCCATTTTAAGATTCCAAACATAATCAACCAAAAATTTCATTAAAAAATTAAAATTTATCTTTGTAATAGTTGTTATTATCTAATTATATTTTGGTCTGATAAAGCATCATTGGTAATCGAATCGTAGTTCTTTAGAGAAAAAATACTACTAATACGATTATCATATTAAAAGAACTATTTAAATGATAGGCGACGTTCTTTGTTGTTTGTGGTCTATTTTAATGGGATTGTTCTTTGTTTTTTTCCTCATATGTTAATATAAATGCGACCTATTTATCTGTACAAAAATCTCTATGAAGTCATCCCATCATTCTATCTCTTGCAGAAATACTTTATCAGGTATTTCGTTATGTGTAGGCCTGGAAACCCTACCCCTGTAAAAAGAATCATCTACTGCCTTGAAATCTGCCAGCAGGCATACGGCCTTGGCCCACCATGGGGCTGTTGCTCCAATGAGGAGGATAATTTCGTTATGTAGCTTTGTTAACGCTGAATTTGCTATATAATTGTATTATCAGAGATGGGTGCGTACATCATCCTCATTTCCAATGCATGGCTTTAAAAGGTACCGAGAGCTTTTTAGTACAAATTTCTAAATACATGATTTAAAAAATTTATCTTGTATATTTTTTAAAAAATATTAACTCAGCTTGATAATAAAGTTAAATATTAGATATAATAGAGACTTGAAAAAAATATTAGTAAAATACAAAATTTTCACAGAAAAACCTGATAGAAAACTAATTTTCATTTATTTACTAAAGCATACAGGTGTTTTTAGATTATTGTTTGAATCTTCAAAGATATCTTCTTACGTCGAAACAAACATAAGAAAACACATGAAACACTATTTTTAGACCTTGTGTTTAATCTCATTAATTACTTATATCACTAAGATTTAAAGGGATTTTGAGGTGACTTGCCGGTTCATAGGAAATAAGATAAAATGGGATTTTTAATATCTAGGTTATAAACATCAAGTACTTTTTTTTCATATTTGATTTCTGAAAATCAGGTTTATGTATTTCAAATTAAATTATTTTAACCCATTATTAAAATTATAAAATGGTTGTCAGTAGAAAACCAATATTAAAACTATTGGTAACATTTAATTTAGTTCTTTGGCATTTCAAAAATGCATGTAATTTTCTTGTATTTATTCTTTAAATAATTTTAAATAAATATTCGAGTTAAATTAAACATATTGAAATAAAAGTCCTACAAATATTCCAGTATCTCTTCTTTAATGTTTAAGGGAAAAATATGTCCTTAATATGAATGAAAAAAAAAAAAAACATCCATGCATTTTAATTACTATGCAATTACAGTACATATTCACAAGTAATTTTTTAATATAAAAACAAGTCAATAAGTTAAATTATAACACACATACAGTAGTATGCGTGTTTGCAACAATAAATTTTCAATATTATTTCATAGAAAATTTTTTTAACGTGGAACCCATCAACTATTATTTATAAATGTGTGATTTTTTTGTTGGTAATTTGCATGTTTCGCTACATATTAACTAGGGAATAATAATTATACGGTGGCAATAAACTTATTTTCCACGAAATATTGTAAGATGTATTTATTCAAAAAAATTCCATTACATTTGGTTAATTATATTTATTATTTATTATTATATGAAAAAAGAAAAATAAAATTCAAATAATATTTTCTCATTGGAATTTTGAGACAAATAGTGAAGATTTTCTATAGACTCATTTGATAGCACAATAAAAAAAAAAAAAAAACATATGTATGAAAAAAAGTGTATGGCATAAATATATGTAGAAATTAGTATCATTACATTTTTTTTTGCAAATTAATGAATAAAATATAGGTAATAAAATATGTAATTATTATTATTAATTTACATTGGGGTTTATACAATTTAGTTAAAGCGACAAATAATATTTATGTATGAAATTTACTACAATTTGATGATTAAATAAGAATAATTGGTGCCAATATGATAAGAAATTAAAAATAAGATATTGTCAACGAAAGATTATTTCATCAATTATTGTTGTTGGTCTAATGTAGCCGGCAATACAGACAGTTACTCTTTATGCCATAAACAAGGACTGTACTGCTGTTACTCATTTAGCACTACCCAGGTGGCACGCGCAGCTTGAAGATATGCTACGGACGTGAGTAACACTATCCCCACAACGCTCTATGATCCTATTAGTACCGGGACCTACGGTTTAAATGGATTCTAAACCACTTCAAACATTCCATGGCACATCAATTATTGTAATTGTATCCTTTTTCAGAAGATATATCTTACAAAGACTTAATTAACTCTGTATTCATTGCAGACTTAAATGTATCCAAATTACGCAATGTAAACACTGATTATAATATTTTAGCCATTATTTTAATTGAAAAAAAATTATAATAGCAATAAGTATTTGTGAAACTAAACGCACTTTTTTCTGAACTATACTGCTTGTTCTATTGAAGTATTGGCAACAAATAAAGCACGAACGGTTTTGGTGAAAAAAAAAAAAAAAAAACAACCCAAGTTCTCATCCTAGACACTTCAATGTGTACAATATATCTTTTGAACGCAAATAACGTGTAATTTTCTCACCACACTATTGAAAAATGACTTCCTACACATAGAGAAAAATGAACTCCGCTTTGGATTTTGAAAAAGAGGAGACCTTTTATCCTTCACATTACGGATACGCTATCATTTGTAGTGAATGGTGTGGACAATCGCGGGTAGAGAGATATGCTGTCTACAGACTAAACATTATAAATGGATTCGCAGTTCATCAACATGTGATACACGAGACGGTTTTGCGCGTAAATATCGGGTTTTCGCCTGCAATCGAATGTTAGAGCTCGCGAAGTGCTGTTCGGAGGAATAAATCGCGAGTCTCAAGAAGGTTTTCAGTGTTGTGATTTGATCTAGAAAGAAAGGGGGAAATGAGCATTTCAAAAAAGAAAATGTATCTCACAACAGGGAATGGATAGGAGATTCTCATTCAGAGGAAATTTTATCATTTTAGGAGCTTTAAAATTATTATTGTTGTTCTTCTTAATTTTATTTTCCTAAATGGATGTGTTATTATTTTGTAAAATCATGAAAAATGATTTTTTTTTGTTTTGATGAAGTGATGTACTTTGCATCCTTATGATAGGAGCATTTAAATTTTCCAATGGAATGTTGTAGTTTTCGAATGCACGCACTTTGACCACAAGTCATGCGCTATTAAAACAACAGAAAAATATAACAGGTTTTGAGTATGGTTACTCAAAATCTGTTTGATGCATTGCATCTACATTTGCCAAACAATCCCAAGTGTGATATCCAAGAAGCATACATCCTACTCGTCGAGTTCATCAAAAAAAAAAAATCATCAAAAGAAAAATTTCCTCATTCAGAGGAAATTTATCCTTTCATGCTTTTTAAAATTATTATTGTACTTTTTATTTAAAAAAAATGTTATTAATCTGTGAAAGCATGATTTTTTTTTTATGTTTTGATGAAGTGATATAATTTGCACACTATGATAGGAACATTTAAATTTTCAATGGAATGTTGTAGTTTTCGAATACGCGCACTTTGATTACAAGTCATTCGCCATTAAAATAGCATAAATATAAAAAGATTTTGAGTAAACAAGGTACAACAAGAGAACCTGTTACACGGCATTCACATTTGCCAAACATTCCCAAGAGTGACATCCAAGAAGTTTGAATTCCATTCTTCGAGTTCATCAAAAAAAATTCAAGAAAACTGTCCTCTTTCTGAGGAATTTTATCATTTCTCATGCTACAAAATTATTATTGTTAAAAATATTATTAAAAAAATTCTGACAGTGTTGTTATTCTGTCAAATCATGAAAAATGATTTTTTTTTTTTTTTTGATGAAGTGATTTAATTTGCACCCTATGATAGGAACATGTAAATTTTCCAATGAAATGCTATTGTTTTCAAACACTCGCACTTTGATGTCATTCGCCATTAAAGCATCAGAAGTATAGTAGATTCTGCATATCCAAGGTGCAACAAGAAGAACCTGCTACACTGCATCCATATTTACCAAATATTCCCAAGTGTCACATCCCAGGATTTTGCATCCTACTCTTCAAAAGACTACTGCATCAAAAAAAATTTCTACTTCATGGAAATATCGTGTTCATACTTGGTTTGGTTTGGTCTGTCGGTCTACAGTCATTTTTTTCACACTTTAGGCTAATTAGGCAAAGGACCTACAACAAAAGGTGGATTCTTTGTTAGTGGACCCCGAACCACTAAAAATATCCATGCCATCTCTAGGATTCGAACATGAAGCCTGTGGTGAGAATGGACAGAGCACTAGCCAATTAGCTATCAGACCGCTTTCATCCTTGGAGTAAACAGGAAATTTTTCTGTTAGGTATCACTAGCTAGATATTGAAACACAAACTAATGATTCGGAAACAATCAACCAAGCCTCTTCGACACCCAGCGAAATGCTTTGAAACACAATTTAAATTTATTTTTCTAATAAAATGTCATTTTTAGTAATGAAAAAAATGACATACAACCTGATATGCTAAAATCCAAAAAATAATGAAAATAATTAAATGCAAATGACTTCACGCAAAAATGAGTACTTTTAAGAAATGGATAATGAAGTTCGTGTAAGCATGTCAGATTCCCTGATGCTTGTAGTATGATACATAAGCATAGTAAGTGTGTATGGTATTCTAAGTATATCCTGATAAAAAAATTATTGAAATAAAATATAAAATATTTATAATAATAAACACCTATCCATTTATCCAGCATAATTAAAGCTTAAGAGTTAAATGACTTAGCATAAATTAAAATTTTTATGATTACAATTCCTCGTACGTTAATAGGGTAACATTTATTAAATATTCAGCAAAATATAAATGAATATTAATTCTAAAATATATATATATATATATATACATTTAAAAAAGTAATATAATAATAGTAATTATATTATTGTGAAGAAACGAAATGGAAAATCCAGAACTTTCTAAAAATTGCTTTTATAAAATGTTTTAAAAGCTAGTTTTTTAATATTAAATTAATGTTTTTGACTGAAAACGTTCGGAAGGCTTCAGATTATTTCTCATTTTTTCGTATTGATACTGAGAGGGTGAGAAAAGGCAACTTTTTCTAAATTACCATAGCTATTTTTTCCTTCTAATTCTAGAATTATAATTTTTGGCAGCGGTTCTATGACAAGTACATCATATTGGATATTTTTTTTAAATTTTTGTTTTTAAGTTTATACAAATTTAAAAACAAACAATTTTTAAAATTGATTATGAAATATCTTTTAAAATAATGTAACAACATTGAGAGGCAGGATTTCATTCATAGTATTAGAAACACAAAAATAGACGTAATAGATTCCCAGGCATATTTATTTTTGTGTTGTATAATTAATACGACTAAAATTGTAATAATATTTTTTTAAAATAAACATTAAACTAATTTTGTTAAAAA